>JAVQJG010108611.1:0-13101 GCA_036024015.1 Craterocephalus amniculus | reverse complement strand
TGGACTTTGACACCTATAACTTAAAACATATTTATCATGTGCTTCATTTGCTTGTAATTGGATATCTAAGGTTTACTACGTAACAATGAGTTTACACTGAATATTTGATCGTTTATTCTTGGGGTGGCACTTGAGGGACCAATCAAATTTTGGGGGGGGGGGGCCAGGCCCCCCTCTAGAAACGCCCCTGGCTTCAGAGCGCACAGACTAAGCAGGAAACTCTGTAGACAACGAAGTGCGCGCACTTCAAAGCGCGTGGCCTTCTAAATGAGACACAGCCAATGTCAGAAGCCACGTCACATTTCTCCATCTTGAATTGTCAATTCAGTTTTCAATTTTGCGATGAGAAAGAATGTGCCAAGTTTTTTTTTTTTTTTTTATTCACTTCGGGAAACCAATGCATTGGATTTTTTATACCCAGGGTTGTGTGGACACACTTAACAGGCCATGTTGTGTAGCGCTACAAATAACTCGAGTTGTTGGACGTCTTGTTGTCATCCGGAAAACAGGTAATCCAGTATTCCCGTTTGTCAGATGCTCCATATTCAGCTCACCCATAATAGCGCTGCTCCCACGTATCCCATCGTCTCTACTACAGACGTTTTCAAATACGATCCAACAGCCAAAGCGTCGAAGTTATCCACAGGGTTCCAATCAGCACAGGTGTTTCTCTAATAGCGACGAGGTATTCCACAATCTCCGACAGCAAGGTTTTTGACTAGTATTAAAGCAGCTACGCCCATTGTGAAGCACTGAGCGGGTTGACGCGCCTTTTCCTGTTCTGAAGTCAATGAATGTCCACTCTTACTTGCTTTGTAGATCTTACATTTATTTAAACCAAACTGCGTTCCATAAGTCGAATATTGCCATAGTGTTTTGAAAAGTGCGCTAGTGCGGTTAAAAACCTTTTTGCTCTTCCGGTTTGAGCACCTGGTGACGTAATGACCACTTCCCATTAATATAGGCATGTCAATCACCTGTCAATGTACCATTACAGTGCCCCCTACTGGATACAATAATACATACATACAATTTGGCTCCTACAGATGAAGTGAAAGCCAGTCACAGCAAGTACAGTGCAAAAGGTTGGGGTATAATGTTAGAAACAAAAGATTAAATCCATCCATCCGTCCGTCCGTCCGTTCATCCATTCATTCATTCATTCATTCATTCATTCAATCACACAGCAATAAAGCACAAACGTATCACCTTCATCTACTCTCCACACATATACTGATATGTACACATCTTAGTAAATCTCAAGTTTTCCCTTAATCGTGCAGATTTGTGCAAAGCTTAATGTCGATTCTGACTCTGGCGTTTGCAGCAGGGAAACTTGGGCCCTTAGGGACCAGGAAGGTGTTCAACTAAACCCTGCGGTTGCAGAAAAACCTGTTGCTCGCAAAATAATCCTGAAAGGCTTTAAGTAAAACATCAAAAAGTTCAAATGAATACATCTGAGTATATTTTGTGTTCAAAATGTTTTCTTTGCTGATTATCAACTCAGACACACTGGCTGATGTTTGAGCTGACACATGATGTTTTTTAATTTGGAATTAATAATTCAGAATTAAATAATCCAGGTTTTCATGGAAAACAGGTTTTCTTAATTCCGGATAATAACCAGGGGTTGGGAAGGGCTCTGATCGGTTAGATGGCACAATCGATGTAACATACCGTACCGAACGTCTACTGGAAGTTAAAAAATCCCCTTCCTGCTTCGTTTCTCCTTCTGAGAAAACGCCGTAATAAGAAGCATTTAGGCTTCACATGGATTCTATTTATGAAGCAGCAGCTAGCCACTAGCCGCTAGCATGCTACGTCATTTTCACCTGAACAGACTCACTTTGAGTACATTTATTAGTAAGGAATGAACACGTGCAGAACAACCGGGATGAACTTAAAGCAGAATGAAGGTTTCCATGATGGAGGATGAGAGAGGAATTATCTGATTCAGAATTAAAAGTGGAATAAACCAGCCTCTTTATTCAGGATTAACTCTCATTCAGAATTAACATTTGCTTCAGAAATTAAGTGTTTACACGCTCATTTTTCATCTGTTTAAAGTGGAATTAACTTTAATTCTGAGGGATTAAAACTGGCTGTCCTGTGCTGTGTTACCATGGTAACAGCATGGCGTTATCACCATTAAAATGCCTGAAAGTGTTTTAACGGATGAGGTTTTTTTTGTTTTGCTTTTTTAGAGCGAATACACTTCAATTGTTTAAAATTCAATCTATTTTTTTTTTACTCCCAGCTCTGCCGGAGGGTTTCAGAAGTAATTCTTAGAGATCTGTTTTTGTGGCAGATGAGAGTCCGTAATGTATCCCCGTCTCTCAGTGAGTCAGCCACAATAATAATCAGTTTAGCCGGATGTTTAGTGTGCCTGCCAGATTGGGGTAAATGTTTTCAGCAGTGAGTTCCTGTTTTTATTTCTGCCTATTAGGACCTTCGCTGTGCGTTATTCCCCTCTCTGTGCCCCCTTATTTTTCTCTCTGCTGTTGTAGTCTAAATGGGAAAACTGGCCAAATAATAAAAGCAGCCTTTCTGTGTCTGTGTCCATGACAACAGGACAATTTAGTCTGTCTGCCATGACGTCCCAGCAACACACGCAGTGCTGTAAGTGGATCAACTACCGTGGGCAAAAGTGCAAAATATGTGATGATTACACTGGTGTCTCATCTTCAACCTTGGCTGGGCCTCGAATACACAAAAACAGAAGGTAAAACACATTTTTATTAGCGTATATGTGAAAAAACACACACCATGAGTAGCCTACTAAAGCTAGCAGCACTGCTTGTTTTAGTGTTAAATTGTTGAAAGACCTTAACTGCCAAATATAAATGCTACAGGTAGAAATAAATCATCTCCAGGGAGGCCAAAGGAAAAAGCTTAGAAAAATCAAGACAACGAACACAAAGAAGCACTGAACTATTTGAGCGTTCACAATTCTAAGTAAAATTTTGGATTTCTTTGGATCATGGGAGTCCTGTTTCCACCTACGGGTGCGGTTTGGTAGGGAACAGGACAGTACGCATTTATTTGCGTTACAATAGGCAAAAACTGGGAAAGGTACCAGAATATCCGACCAGTCTTACTTCTTACTAATAAAATCTTAATCTTAATCTTACAGATAAAAAGCTAAAGGTGGGAGCCAGACATGCCGCAATCCGCTGATTGGTTGAAAGAATCATCACTTCCTGTACGACTCAGCACTCAAGAACAAAGCGGGACTTCTCCATGTTCACAAGGATTTCTACTTGTTTACAGCCACAAACCAAGAAGAATGGACACAAACTGCTAGTTTTTAGCTCTTTCTCTGCCTATGGGGTTAAAGGAGAACTTTGCTTTTTTTTTTTTAACATGGGGTCTTTTTTCATCTTTCCTTTCATACATGTAAGTGATGATAAAAGGAACGTTCAAGATCGCTCCAGTATTTACCCGGGCAGGCAGCTAGCAGCACAGCTGATGATAAGTATCGGGCAACCACTCACGTCCTAGTTTGCCCTAAAAACTTGCTTGTTTTTCCACACTGAAGAGCTCTGATAGTCTCAACGAGTGTCCGACAACTAACTAGAGAGGAGAAATTAACGAAAGTATCTTTATTACCTGGCGATTGCGATTGTGGGTGTCAGTAAGTGGAATATCCCACCGGTGTTTTGATGCGAGTAATCGCGATTCCGGATAATCCCGCGAGATTTGGACACAAACAGCAGGGCCCAGACACCAAAGCATAACAAAACCTGGCGATCGGCAGCTAATACAGATACTTTGGTTCATTTCGCCTCTCTAGTTCAGTGTTGGACACTCATTGAAACAATCAGAGCACTTCAGTATGGAAAAAAAAAGCATGTTTTTGGGGCAAACTTAGACAGGAGCAGTTGCCCGATACTTATCATTAGCTGTGGTGGTAGCTGCCTGCCCGGCTAAATACTGGACCGATCTTTAACATTCCTTTCTCTATCACTCACATGTATGAAACGAAAGATGAAAACAGTTAAAAAAAAGCGAAATTCTGCTTTAACTTGCGGAACTTACAAATTCCGATCCGCCAGTAAGAGCGTTTCCCTAGGAATCCGGAAGTTAGGAAAGTTAACCCCATTGGTCGAGAGCCAAAGCAAAAAGCTAAAAATTAGCCGCTTTCGCTAGCTGAAAAAACCACGACTTCAGATCGGGTATAGCTCCTCTAAATCAGGGTTAAAAACGTTTCTATTTGCAGCCTTTTATGATGTGTTCTTGTTTTCTTTCTATAATTTTCTTATTTTGTGATTTTACTTTTGTTTTTAATTATCTTTTTTTGCTTTTTGCCCCTTGCTGTAATATTTCTAATGTTTGTATATAAATCTCCTTGAATTGTCATGTACATGAAGTGTGCTATACAAATAAACTTGCCTTGCCTTCAAGGACTGCTTTGTGCCACTATGACATCACGATGCATCTATTGCTATCCAGCTGATACGGTGCTGCTGGATACAGTTGGGAGTGGAAACCCAACAGAGATCAAGATTTACTAAACCGTCCCATACAGACCCAGACCTGCTGGTGGAAACGGTGCTTTACAGTCTTAGTGAGCATCAATCTGGATTTTTCTCTCTGTGGGAAGACCTGGACCTGCACATGTTCCCTCTGTTTCTTAATGTTTGCAGATAGATAAATCAAAGCAATTTGTAATTTGATTTCAGAGATAAATGAGCCATTTTTTGCTTTTGTTGTTATGAAAACATACTGTAAATGTTACCAATGCCAGTGACACAAAGCAACTCTTCTTTTTTACATTTCCATTAAAAGTACATGAGACTTTATTTCTTTGAGCTCCTTACAGAAACTGGTACTCATACATCTTTTGACTGAATTTATCAGTCTTATCTCTTCTTCACCGCAGGCTCACACACACATGCTGTTAGAAATAGTATCCTGAGCCGGATTTTTATCGGGGAAAGGTGTTAATATTTGATCTTATGTAACAGAAATGTTTCAGATTTAAGATTTAATCTAAAGAAAAAGACTCACTGATCCTCCATATATATCCTGGACAAGTCCATGTAGCTTAAAAATGCTACATTTGTCTTGCCCTGAGGATATTCTCATAGGTTCTCATTTGATATTATAATGCAGTGTGAGAGTTACTCTTAATTTCTCCAGGGAATACTATATTCTATAAATTATTCAGGTCTAGACAACAGCAACAAAATGACAAAACAGAACACGTTTCCTGGGAAATGTCACATCTATGATAAGACAGGGCTTATTTTAGGACACGGTGGGTCATGCACAGGACAGGCTCGTCTTAACTGCATCACAAATGCCCGTCTGGAGGAAGCAGGTTTGCAGTAGTGCTTCTTGGCTTTGGTGAGGCAGCAGTAAGTGATGCTGGACCTGGGGCTACGTGCTGCAGCGTAATGTACAACATTCATGGCTTGGTCTACTTACTGCGCTGGTGGTACCATCTGTATCTGTTAGCCTCTGGTGCAGATCGAGCGAGACTGTCTGTAAACAGAAGCACAACAACGAAAGCAGCAACATGTCAATCAGCGAGGCCAGAGACAGCAACGATTACAACAGCAGCCTGAAGCACACATTAGTCACTCACAATGAGAACGTGTTAGTGGACACGGTGAGACAGAGATGAGCAGGAAAGCAGATGGTGTTTTGCAGACGTTACATGTTTGTAGGGTAACTAGTAGGGATGGGCACCGTTTACATTTAAACCGATTCAGTGCAACTTCCTGGGAATGGGAACCTAATCGTACCAATTTTTGGTGCTTTTGTATTTGATAACATGAGATTAACAGATTTATTTCTCATTTTCAACATGGGCCAGGACAGATGAGGTCCCGGTGGGAATTGATCCCACCAGGGATACCTCTGCGGCCAAGTAGCCGGGGCACATGATTAATCAGAGGTATAGTATCAGGACCCTCATGGTCACAAACACATAACCAATTAAAAGTCATAAGGATATAGCTGATTAATGTGCTCACTCGCCACCCAGTGGTCGGAGTGTGAATTGCAAGCTGCCAAAATAACAGACACCTTCCAGTTTTCCTACAAGTACTGAAACAGTACCATTTGATTTTACGTGAACCGGTACTCTGTAGTACCAAAGGAATTTGGTAGGTACCAATAAAAGTACCGAATTCGATCCCATCCCTAGTTACCAGTTATCACAGAAGAGGTGGATGCATGACAACCAGAAAGCCCTTTTCAGACACATACAGCTGCTAGTTGTCAATCTAACAGCATTACACACACTGGTTGTCCTCTCAGTTTAATAAACCTGACTCACTTTGTTTAATTGCATGATAAGGGGGAGTCAGTTCAGGTGGTCAGGATTGCTATGCAGATGTATATGTGCATGTGGAGATGTCCACCTATGTACATTATAATAACTCATCAAAATGTGATATGCTGGATTTCTCAGCCTCAGATACCTGTCATTAAGTTAATATAAATGTGTAGGCTAAATATATCAGATAAAATATGTAAATAATATATCCATTCATCTATCCTTCCATCCATCCATTCATCTTTTTCCATCCAGGGTTGGGTTGCAGGGGCAGCAGAGCAGGGAAGCCCAGACTTCCCTCTCCCAGGCCAGCACAGACAGGTGGATCCTGAGCTTCTTAACCTATCCTATCCCTAAAGGAGAGCCCGCCCAACCTGCGGAGTATTCATGGTCTCATTATGTCACTTCTCAGAGCTCGTGGGGATAGATGAACCCGTAAATGTAGAGCTCCGCCATATGGGTCAGCTCATTCTTCACCACGACGGGCAGATGCAGAACCCGCATCACTGCAAATGCTGCACCAATTATATGAATAATATTTGTATTTATATATAAAATAAAAATATCATATTTACAATAAAATATGAAGTAAATAATATTATTTTAAAAAAAAATCTATATTTTCATAGATGCATTTCAAATAAAAAATCTAAAAATAATTACATTTCAATATTTTTCATAAAATATAAAAAATATATATTTTTAAATATAAAGTACATAAAATAAAATTATATATAGAATATTAATGAAATTAAACAATTGAATTACAAACGTTGTGTAAATATGTAACTGAGAAATATTGAAAACTGCCATTATCTGGTTATTCTTTAATTATCTGAGTGTCATATTGAAATGGAGCAGAGATGCGTTTTTACTCATCATTTTTGTCATTTTACTAAATGGTGCTTTTTATTATGAAAACTATACTTTTTCCCCATTCAGATTGAATTAACATGTTTATTTTGAGTCTAATATGTTAATAAATCAGATTAAACTGAAGAAATTATCCAATCATAATGAGGTTGTGCTTGATAATTTTTAGATACGTTTATTTTTTAATTTAAGAAATAAAGCCGACAATAAAGGAGAGAGTGAACATATGAGTAAAGGAGATAAAGATGCAATGGATACAAAGCAACAGGCCTCAACTGTTCAATCAAAAATAGACATTTTTGGACAAATATATTTTGTAGGATTTTGGAAAACTGACATAACATTGAAAGTCTATTTTTATAGACTGGCAGTACCTTAATTTTCTCAGGAAAAGTTCCAGTTAAAAAGAACATGTTCCATATGTATGCGAAGGGTTCAACCACAATTTAAATGTCAATATTGTTTCAATGTGTGGATTTTTTATTCTTGAGCACAACACTCTCACATACTGTAGACCCCCACAAAACCACAATGGCCTTTCTGTGTGGAGTTTGCATGTTCTCCCCATGCATGCGTGGGTTCTCACAGAGTCCTCCCACTGTCCAAAGACATTCAGGTTATTAAAGGAGCTATACCCGATTTTGGCTAGCGGCTAATTTAGCGGGACGCTCTTTCTCTGCCAGGTTAATTTTCGGAACGTCCAGACTCGGATCAACCATTAATAGCGTTCCCCTAATGATCTGGAGTCAAGTTACGAAAGTTAAGCCCCTTACCTGAGAAAAAGCGTCATACAAAAGCTAAAAAAAAAAAACGCTATTGCTAACTAAGCTAGCCGGACGTGAAATCGGGTATAGTCCCTTTAACTGAACACTGTAAATTCTCCCTAGGAGTGTGTGTGTGAATGGCTGTCTGCCTCTCTGTAGCCCTGCGATGGACTGGCGACCTGTCCAGGGTGAATCCTGCCCCTCGCCTGATAATTCCAGCCCACCCCCGACCCTGAATTGGATTACATGGGACAGAAAAGGAATTAATGAACGAATGTATATAATTATTGTTGTGATGTCATTAGTAAAACAACCATAACAACTATAAACAAGTTCCAGTCAGTCCAGGAGCAGCATATTCCACCATAGCCTCAGATCAGTCCATGTGCAAATATGAAAATCAAGACGATGTAAAATCCATTAAAAACATCCTCTGACGACCCTCCTCAGCATGAGGCCTGCACTATGAAGTGGAATGAGCATACTTAGGGAATCTGATATCCTGATAAGCAGAACTATGAAGCTGGTTATCAACTCCAGAGCAGATTAGCTTTTCAGCAAAATATATCAGTGTTGTAGGATGGAAAACCCTCAGTTAAACCTGACGTTACCTAGATAAGAGAAAATCCAGTTCTGTACTGCGGGCCTCAGCTCCATTAGTCAGACCGTTTATATGATGCTAGGGGAAAAAAATTCATTTTTATGTCAGTCTGAGTAAAACTGGACTTTAGAAACATTCACTAGTCTGACTGAGATGATTCTACACTGAATTTTTCAAACTTGGACCAAAAACATCCAGATATCTCTCCATCTACGACCTAACAAGTAACACCAGACAACACCAGCAAGGAAGGGATAACGTGCATCAACCTTTTGTGAATTACATGAAGCATGTTCGAAACACACACACACACACACACACGCACACACACACACACACACACACACACACACACACAAACATAACTAACTATGCATACAACATGGGACCAGTTTGCTACCAGCACAGCTGTTTGCAAATTACTTTTGGTTTGTGGAGAAACAGGTCAACCGGAAAAGTCCCAGTACTGAGAAGCTGGACGTGTGGATATCATCAGTTATCGCCTCGAAGTCTGACGTATTTCAATTAGTCACCCAATTCTCCTTCCATGCTGGGAACTGGCAAATATGTCTGTGGATATATTTGGATATATATATTAGCCATTCACAGAATTGGCTAAAATGAAAGTTAAGTCTGAACCCTGCTCCTCAGAAAGCATTAGTAAAGACTGAGTGTGTGGAAAGACGAGGAGACATCGATTTCCACTTTCATTCCCCGTTCTCGCCATCAGTGACTCAGATATGAAAACCAGTCGGCTCACAGTGAGCTCTGCAAGGTTTCTCTCCCCGAGGTGACAGATGAGAAGCTCCGTTTGAACAGTGTCTGTGTGGCTCACGGGGTAGCCATCTTTTACCAAACACTGCAGGAAAAGTCATGAAACTAGATACCTGGCCCGGTGGGCAGGTAACTCACACATCCATAGGCTTCCAGGATGAATGACGGGAGCTTAAGGGGACACGGTGCACTCACAGCTGGACTGAAATTGAAGCTGGCGTGTGTTCCTGGTCCATAAGCACAGACTCGTATCGCTGCTTGCTATTTTCTTTACAGCACAAAAAAACACTGACATTGTTCGGTAAAACAGCATTACACTTTCGTTTGGGTGGACTTTAACCCTTTAAGCACAAGTTTGAAAAACATAGTCTGAGTTTTGTTTGACGAGACCCATGACACACAGCTTTTTCCTTTCACAGTCAGAACACCCTCAGTTTGGAGGAACAGAAATAAACCCTGATGGGGAAGCCAAGCTACATGCCACCCATTCGAGAACCAAGAGGAAGCTAACGATTGCCATCTGAGATATAGCAAAGCTCAAAGGTTTGTGATGCTCAAACGTGATATTGTAGATTTTTTTATATCGGACAGCTACACAGGGACCTTGTAAATGATGCATGCTACCTCTGTTTGGTAAACGGACATTTCTTCAATGAGAAAATAGTAGAGTAAAGATCTGAGCTGTTTATATCAACCTTTCACAGACGGGGGTCACGGGATAGTTGTAGAAAAATATATGCATGGCAAAGCATGACAACTTGTATAGCACACTTTCTTTTGAAGGCATTCCAAAGAGGTTTGCGCAAAGTCATTAAATGCATTACAGATAGTGAGAATAAAGCTCTTAAAAGTAGGAAAGGCAGCAACAAAAAGCAAAAATCCCAATGAAATCATAATAGATTTTTTTTAATCACAAACTGAGTTGATTAAAAGCAAGATAGATTCAAAATTACCGAAATGAACAGAAATGTTTTTAACCTGAATTTAAAAGTTTCTACTTTTTTGGTAAAAGTTTCATATCCAGTGGAAGGATGATATACAGTAGCCCACAATTATCAAGGGACTGTTATATCGTCCCATTTCAAAGCACTGAAAAAGACTCTATTGGTTTTTTTTTCTCGCAGCACGTAGCTCAGATAAGATGCATCTGCTGCTGGTGGAACTTCCTCCTTAATGTTCCTGAAGCTCGTTGGGTATCCCGGTGGTTTTAGGTGGTATCTAGAAATGAAGATTTGATTTGACATAACTTCCACACTTCTTCCCAGCATCATTCCCAGCATCACTGCTTTAATCTGATGTTAGTTCCAGAGAGATAGACTGTAGGCATTTTTGGTCCGGAGGAAAAAGAGGAATCCAGCAATCCAGGATGATGTCATACAGCTCAGCGATGGAGAGGGAATGTCCCCTGCATGTCTCCTCTCATGCAGAGAACCAAAACCACTTGAACATTCATTGGAATAGTTGTCAATATAACTTTGGAAACTTGATTCTCAGATCAGAAGGTTAGGCTACTAATGGAATAATTATTTTGCTGAATTAAATGACTGACAAACGCTGAGATCGTTGCAACACCTGCAAGTTTCCCTGTTCAACCCCTACATTCAGTTTGCAGGCATAATCAGAGCTGTACTTATATTTCGGGACATTTTTAAGTAAAAGTAAAAGATCTGCTCTGATCTTCAGGGTCTATGGCGCCTGCCAGACCGGAGAGGACTCATGCAGGTCAACTTCCAAAATAGTTCATCTGTAATTAACAGCAGCAGAAATAGTTTCGTCTTGCTTGTCCGTGTTTTGTTCAGGTATGACCTGCATCAGATTCCGTGCAACAATCATCTTATCATGGAGGGTTGGGCTTATCACAGAGGAAACACATTTTCTCTGCAGCCCTGGAGAGAAATAAATAAACCTAGTTTGCAGACAAAAAACATGAAAGACAGCAGGAGAGTCTGAAGGTGAGACCTGCAGCAACACAGATTGGCCTCTTTGAGGGCAGTGTTCAGGTAACAGGATTTCTAGTGTGTTATCAGAGCAATGGTGCCAACATGAAGATCTATTTCCATCTAGCCAAGCATCACTCAGTGTGTGGCTGTCCTATTACTCATTTAGCAAACAATTCATGATTCACTTAGACACTCTGATAATATTTCCTTGGGCAGACACCTGCTCAGCGTCACTACAGAGATCTATGCAAGACACACCTGTACAAAGCTTTAGATTTCATATTATTTCTGCCATATCCTGCAGATTTCTGTTTTCTTCCTCATTATTCTGAGAGCAAACCTGCCAACAGAAAGTTTGGGAACCTTTGAGAAATTTTTTTATTTAAAGTCAATTTCTGGCTCTATTTGTTGTCATTGAGAAAGTCGTTTTAATGGTGCTTCCTTTTTCTTTCCCTTTGTGTTAAGTAAAAGCTTTGAACGTGGAAAGCTTCATAAAAAATGCAGCAGAAAAGCAAAAAATGAATAAAGAAAGTCAACATATTGAAAAGAAGCTATGAGGCATATTTCCATTCCTTAGCTGGATGATAAGGCAGGAAAGTGAAAATATCCACATTCTCATGGAGACAAACCATCTCATCGGAATAAAATAAAGTCCATTTACAGTATTTGCGTGTTATAAAAAGTCAGAAAAGCTGCATCTGTCCTAAAAAGCCAGGTCTGCTCTGATTGGTCAGCTCACCTGGCCTGAGCTGGCACTGCCTCGCAGTTCTGCATTAGCTGTGCTGAAATTAAAAATGTCACATTTATAAGTGATAAATGTCCCAGTGTGCAGTCTGAATCAGAACATTTATCATTGTCTTTCAGGAAACAATGATTTCTAAAATAGCATGAACAAAAATGACAAATGTTGCTTGTTATTCATGCACCAGACACTGCTGCATGAGATGAATTACGCAGAGGATAATATATTAGAAATCATTTTAATCTCTCTGGAACTGCACAGTTTTTTTTGTATATGAATAAATATTTGAGTTTCACAAAATGTGATTGACGATAGAATGTTACAGCTAGCTTCTAGTTAGCTTAGCTTAGCACTGAATTTGGAAGAAGTTACAGGCACCACATACAGGTGCAGCTAGCGGGTGAGTCTGCCAGACATTTCTGACTCTCCTCTTTAGTTAAACTGGATTTTCATTAATCTTAATAGTATTTAAATAAGCAGCTGTGAGCCGTAGCTTCCAGAGCTCAACACAATTTCCACCGATGCTGTTAATCACATTTTAAACTGAGGAATAGAAAGGTGTTTTTTCACAGGCATCCTTTACTTACTTAATATATCTACTTTATATAGTGGGTACTAAACAGCTGCTTGGAGGTACTCCTGCATGCTAGGTTAGAATTTAAGGAATCTAAGTTTTGGTATTTGCACCACTTCGACTTCACTGGAGATGGTGAAAAAACGAAAAACCTACAGTAAGTAAACTGTGTCTCAGGATTCAAATGTTAGCTTAATCTTTAAGTTAAATAGTTTTAAGCTAACAATAGAAATACTGTGGGCTGCACGGTGGTGTAGTGGTTAGCACTGTGGCCTTCCTGTGTGGAGTTTGCATGTTCTCCCCGTGTATGCGTGGGTTCTCACCGGGTGGCCCGGCTTCCTCCCACTGTCCAAAGACATGCATGTTAGGTTAATTGGGCACTCTAAATTCTCCCTAGGTGTGTGAGTGGTTGTCTGTCTCTCCATGTCGGCCCTGCGACAGACTGGCGACCTGTCCAGGGTGTACCCCGCCTCTCTCCCCTTGACAGCTGGGATAGGCTCCAGCACACCCGCGACCCACTTGGATTAAGCGGTTCAGAAAATGGATG
>JAVQJG010108604.1:0-16304 GCA_036024015.1 Craterocephalus amniculus | reverse complement strand
GTCGGACGTTAAAGTGACCACGCGTCGGGCTTTGAGCGTTAAGCGCTTCTTTGACGCCCAAAAAGCGTTTGGTCTGAACGCAGCGTTAGTGATCCGGAGTCAAATTATGAAAGTTAAACCCCTTAGCCAAGAAAAAGCGTCACACAAAAGCTAAAAAAAAATAGCCGCTATCGCTAACTAAGCTAGCCGGACGAGAAATCGGGTATAGTCCCTTTAAGTGACAGAAAAAACCTTCCTCCTTTTATTCATTCATTTTCTGTATCGCTTAATCCAATCAGGGGCGCGAGTGGGCTGGAACCAGGGCTTAAATTGTGCCGGATCCAGCCGGATCCCCATCCAGTACTTCCGCGGTTGGATCCGGAACCTATCTTATCGGATCCGCCCCCCGCCCCTGTAAATACATTTAATGAATTGACGAATGTTATACATTTAGAAATATACTCTTAATCCTCATTGAGACTACACCAAAATATCTTAATCTAGATGTATTCTAAAGTGAATTTAGGCAACGTGAAACAGAAAATCGTACCGGCAGATCAACAGTGCGAAGAAAAACCTCTTATTGACGTAACTTTAGGGTTAACCCGGGATTTTCCGTCCTATGATGCTGGTTCACTTCTGATTGGGGTATATCACTTATGCTGGACACCTAACTTGGTCCGGACCAGGTTAAGTTCTGGATGAGAGATCAGAAAGTGCCATCCTTCTGACCAAGTCCGTTAAACTCCACCAGGTTTCCTTCTCAAATAATAAGGTTAATAATAATTCTCACATAAAATTACAGAAGCACGATTTTATAGAACAACAAATTCTCGCGCTGTCACAGAATTAATATTCCACCATAAACACGCTCACGCAGCGCGCTGAGCCGCAGAGAAGTCATGAAGCTAGAAGCAGTCAGAGGACGCAGAACTCTCCACCTTATTTTATTTACTGCTAGAGACTGTGGGTGTTATTTCTAACTTAATTCCACTAAAGGTAAAACTACCCCGATTTCCCCAGAATATAGCCTATTTTTTTAATCCTTGAATAATTATCCGGATAACTCCAAAAATCTAACAATCTAACTTTAATTATGTCGGTAACAGTCAGACAGAAGGAACAGGAAAGGGAGGAAGCTGTGCGAAACTTCTGTCATTAAGTGATTAGGGTGCTGTACGTTTATACATTTATAAAGTCTGAAAGCTGAAGCAACAGTGTTGTTTTTGGCGTCATAATTGGTTTAAAATCTTTCTATTTCTGAATAATTGCCTGCGCTCGCTCCGCACCCTGAAGGGAAACCCATGTTTGCTTGGTCAGACGCTGCAGGTGGTTGTGGGGGGGGGGGGGGAATCCATCACCTAGTTCATCACTTTTAACTTGCCGGATCCGCCCCCCACTTTGCGATCCGGCACCTCCCACTTTACAAATTAAGCACTGCTTGAATTTAGTTAAGTGTTAATAAAAGGACTGAGCATTATTGGTGGCAGGTAGCCTATTATACGGTTTTTTTTCTTCTTCTTCTCGCTCCTTTCTGAACATGGTGGTATATTGTACTACAGATTTGTTTTTGTCCAGGTAATGTTACTTGTTCACAGCTGTGGGAAATAAATGTTTTTTAAAAACCTAAACAGAAATAAATAGAAAATATGATAGACAATTAAGGCCCTGATTTACTAATATTCCAAATAATGAAGGGAAAATAAATATTAACCACCTGTTGTGTTTCCATGATTTGCAGGTGATCAGCTAACAATGTTAGCCCAATCACTAACGGGCGAAAACAGCCTCATTTAAATGAAGATTTAGCTGTGCAAACCATTGGCTGTGTAGAAGGAGCCAATGGGTCTCAGCAGCTGCAGCCGTCTGCGCTGCCTTTCAGTGTTTAGAGGCGCAAAAAGCCCAGCGCAGTCAGCTGCACCTTTAATAGATCACACTGCATCTGACAGCGGATCTATCTGCATCTACTCCTCCCAGGATTTTGCACCTTCTGGCAGAAACGTCCAGAATGCAGATTCATTTAGGGCAAAGATGCAAAATGCATAGTGGCGCCATGGAAACGGTTCTGTGAGTGCATTCCTGTTTGCTACAGGTGGATAAATCAGCTGCAGCGTGTTTCTGCGCCTGGTCTAAGTGGTGCAAACCTTCAATAAGTATTAAACATGAGGCTCGGACAGAAACAAACAGCTCTGTAAACAAAGAAGAAGCAACAAAAGTAAACCATGCTACTCTCTGTGGTATCGTACCGGGCCAGGAGGCTGTCCAGTACGACTCCATACTTCTTCACTGCAACAGTTTAATTATTCCCAATATTTTTCCTCACATCTGCCAGAAGCTGCCGTCCAAACGGCGATTTAAAGTCAGGTTGTGCATTATTCGAGTGATAACCGAGGTCTTTCCGTCCGTGTAGGTCTTTCCAGGACCTGGCGCGGCAGATCGATGTGGACTACGGCACGGTGAGGGACTCGGCTGTCTACGACTACTTCAGGAACAAAGGCACCAACCCTCTGGAGCAGGACAGCACCTACGCCGAGCTGTGGAGGACCGTCAGCAAGAACAACGGCCTGGACTTCTCCGTGTCCAGCCCCTCAGAGGGAATACGCAAGGTTCGTGTTCGTGGAAAGTTTGGTCTGTGGGGGCTGGTACAGATCTGAGCTGTAGGCTAGCAGCTAGAGGGCGCTGCAGGTCACGGCTTATAAAAGGTACTGATGTTTATTCAGGTGTAGCAACGACCGACCTTCCCGACTCTGTTTTAAACTTTTTGCGTGAAACAGCAATGGAAATACGGTTAGAGACGGGAATCACAAAGCACCGTTGTGATTTCCGTTGACGTGTTTAACATATAATTTTGGTCAAATCTGGAGAAACCAAGCATTTATCGTTGTTTTATCAGCTGATTCAAAGCAAGGCAAATTTCGTGGAGGAGTGAACAGGAAGAAGGGACATGAGATAAGTTTAATGAGCTGGAGGAGTTCCTCCAGAGAAAGGTTTCTGTACGGCGGAACCTGAATGACTGCACGGTAAATAAAATGTTCCGTTATTCGCTCCATGTAGACAATGTAGAATCAGCTTATCATCATCAAATTCATCTCCTGGGCTGTCCCACTGTTTAAACTTCGGGCTGGTTTCCATAGAAACATGTTGCAGTGAAACTGTGGTTGTGTCTGCAGGCGAAGAAGAGTCCCTACGCCTTCCTGTGGGACATGGCAGTGCTGGAGTACGCCGCCCTGACCGACGACGACTGCACCATCACCGTGTCTGGAAACACTGTGAGCAGCAAAGGCTACGGCATCGCCATGCAGCACGGCAGCCCCTACAGGGACCTCTTCTCCCAGAAGTAAGCACAATCACATCATAAACATGGTTTATGTGAAAATGGGTCTAAGCTTTGTGTGAGGACATGCATGTTTGTAGGATTTCTGATACTATGAGTATCTCTGTGTGTAGGCTTAGCCTTTATGTATAAACATTAGGGTTGGGAAAATTCAATCGAAAAATCAATTTTCAGGATTTTTTTAATTTGAGATTTCAGAATTTTAAAATTTTAAAATAAATATTTTTTTTGTTTTATTTTTTATTTAATATTATTTGTACTCATCTTTTTTACTTGTCTTGTCGGGCATTATAGTAGCAGAATGTTGATCTGGCTTCTGTTTTTTCCTAAAAAAAAACATTTTTTTTTTTTTAAACTACCAAAAAGATTTTTTGTTAAAGAAATTGTTTTTCTCCATCAAAATCTGCAATATTGAAGAATCACCAAAATCACAATTTAACTACTACTACTGTACTACTGCCATTTACTGAGGTGAGACACACCTGGACCAATCAGTTCGTCCAGTAATGACAGATAGGACACAAAGCAGTGGAAAAAGCCCAATTAAATCAAATTGGCACCCAAAAAATTGTAATGGGATCAAATCAGGAGGAAAGCATATCATCCCAGCACTAATATACATGCAGTATATATACATTTGCTTCTTTCATATGCACATTTTCAAAAAATAATTTGTTTTTCTTGTTTTTCATTGAACTGGCAATTTAATTTAATTTATGTAAGAAAGACTAGATTATTTCAAGGTAAGGGTAGGAGTGTATAAGTTTTTACTTCATCCTGCTCCTTTTCAGACAGTAATGTCATTTTTGGATTTTTTTTTTTGTGAAGATTATCCTTATTGTTATTGTTAAAGATTTATTGAAAGCAAGACTTCCTCAGGTTCTACAGTAACAGTAAAATTATGAGTCCTTCTTCCTCATTTTCAAAGTCCATTTTCAGCTCGTTGTTAGAGGAAAAAAGCTGAAAACACTACGGAACGACAGCTTGTAGCTGTCAGAGTATAGTGCTGTATACTCCCCCTAGTGATGGCCTCCGGTATTGACTGTTTTGGCCACGTTTTGTCGTTGTTGTTTACGTATGTCCACAGACCAGCAGAACGTCTGCGAACACAGCCAGTAGATCCCAGCGCTAAGAGTCTGGCTGTATGAAGCAGAATGAACATCTGCAGTCCAGTAAAATGTTGCTGAACGAGTTCTGGTTACAAGCTGCAGGAAACGTGTGATTTGTGGTTGAACACACGCTAAGACGGGTAGCAGAACACCGTCAGCTGTCATCGGTATTCAGAGTGAGAGCACAGGAAGAAGGAAGGAGGCGATGCGGATCATTATTTTAACTGTTTACGGCAGTCAAACAAAGCTGGATGAGGAGTTAATGATGAAGGTCGGAGGCTCTGCCAGCGGTTTGATCCTCCTTGTTGACATTAAGTCTTCATTATCTTCCTGTAAATCTTCTGATGTGAGTGAGGAGTCTGGCTGCCTGAGCCAATTACCACAGCCTGCCTTTAAACGTATGCTAATGAAAGACTCCAAACTTCAGACGGCTGCAGGTGTTGGATAAAAGCTCCTCCTGCAGGCCGGTCACTCTTCGTTAAATCACAAGCGCGCTCGAGTCAATTAAGCTGGCATGAGAGGAGCTGGCATGAAAAGCTAATAGGATTATCCGCGGTGAGTGCGGAAGCAGGACTTGTGCTCAGGCAGATGTCTGGGAACAGGCTGGAAATTTTAAGCGAGTCCATCATCTCCTTCAGACAAACCTCTGACACAAATTGATCCCAGCGAGTCTCTGAGATCGTTTAGAAAAGCTCCACGTTGTTGCATCATGAAATTAAGGTGAAAACTTTCTCACTCGTCTGGTATCGATCGATTCCCAGAATAAAGACGGGAAGCTGATGGTGCTTTGTGGGCGTTGAACCTGCAGCACTGGTGTTTGTTTATTAAAAGATTTTAGGCTTCATGCGGGATTACGGCTTTATGTAAGAGGGCAGAAATGCTGCCTTTCATCTTCATGTCTTGATCTGCTCTGATTTCTGAGCAAAATACACAATAAATTCACGAATTACAACATTACACGATGTTTTACTGCTTCATGTGATCCGTGCCGGAATCAGCGGACGCTGGTCCAGTTTGTTGATGTGAAATGAAAGAAATTGGGAGGAAGGTGCTCCTGGTTACAGAAAGGACTGCGGGACTCACAGAGGTTCTCCTTTTTAGCTTTTATGACCGAGTAAAAGCTTGATGAGTTCACCCCCACCCCCCCTTCCTCCATCCCTTCTGTCTCTTCAAAAAAGCCACACGACTATTCTGTTTTCCAACAAGGAACAACATAAATCTCTTTTCTGAAGACGACTGAAATGGTCTACTTTAGGGATAAAGTGTAACTTTTTGTCACTAGGGGTCCTAAACCTGTAATTTACCCAAAAATGTAACTTTTGAACCAAATGTCAGTTTAATGTGAGAATTAATGGATGACTTTTGGGCTCATTAACAGTGTTTGATGGGTGTCCGTGCACTGAGGGCGCTGCCCTCTTCAGAAACCAGACATTGTAACTTTGCAGGAGCGGATCCGTCTCTCATGGATCATGTGACCTGCAGCTTTGCTTTACAGCTATAAAACACAGTGAGCTGAGCTTCATGCTACTTTTTCCTTGAAAGTCAGTCAAATCTGAACAGAATAAGAGGGGTAACGTGTGTCTGAGGAGCCCAGAAAGAAAAAGACTGTTTAATTTTGTACCAGTGTCCTGTGGGAAGTTACATATTTGGCCCCCTAGTGGCCAAAATGTTCACAGTACCCCTTTAACTCGGGTTATAAAAGAAATATTTAAGCCCCTTTCTGAGAGAGCAAGACGCAAAGTTTACAGTGCAATCTGACCTCTCATGCGCTCAACAACCCAGTGTCGGGGGGGCAAGCCCTTCAAGTTTTGATAATGAGCTCCAGATTGGAATCTACTGCCATGGTGTGGCGGCGAGTCATATTATCCCGAAGTGGAAACACCTGAATAAGACGTCGGCTGTTACTCTGCAGCCACGTGAGTAAACTAACAACTACATGGCGGATCTCCGTGTTCTTCTAGTTCTGCTACGTTTTCAGAATGTCCTCATCATTCAGCAGGAACGTCGCCAGCTAGAATGCTGTCTTCCAGTTTAATGAGCAGGAACTGTATCACCGCAGCTTAGTTTCACTGCCACCTACAGGCCTGGCATGGTAATACATTGTGACTCATTTTGCAGAGTCATATAAATGGGGAAAAAATGCAAATTTGGTTGCAGTGTTGCTGTGTAAACTAGGCCGGTATGCTCTGGAAAGTGGAAATGCTGCAGAATTAAAGAGATGGAAAATGACTGCATAAACCCATAATTCTGCTTAACAGAGAGAAAAACGACCACATAAACCCTTAATCCCACTTTAAATAGATGGAAAACGACAGCGTAAACCCTTAATTACGCTGTAAAGAGATAAAAAACGATCACGTAAACGCTTCATTGTCCTCTAAAGACATGGAAACTGGATAGCGGAAATGTTGCGGAACAACGTATTTCCCTTAACGTTGTTCCACATAAGTCACAACACAAAAACGGCCAACCCTGTTCTGGCAATCCCGAATATTTCCCGATATATCTGAACATAGCCTGGGCGCAAGAATATCGCAAGGAAGTGCAAATATCCCTCAGTGAAAGCCTATAGTCTCCCCTCCTCTTCCTCCTCCATTCGTTCCTCCCTCCGTCCAAGCTCTGCCACATTTCTGTTTATCCGTCTACGTGTTTTCTTGTACTTACAGTCACAAGTGCAAGCAGAATTTCCATTTCTTCTGGTGAACAAACAAACTCATCCCAGGCAGTGATTTTCCCACCCTGGTGTTGGAGAATTCCAGCCATTTTTCAGGGAGAAGGCCTCTCACCTGCGTGGCAGCAGGTGTGTGCGCCTGAAGGCCGCCAACTGCGAGCGCTTGTGTGATTGTGTGAGTCTCGCTCTGGCAGGCTAAGTGAAGTTTGTGGATTCCTTCCTGGAAGCTTTAACAGCCGTGAGACTTTCTGTGAGAGAGCTGAGGTGTGAGTGTTAATGGAGACGTTGCTGTTTGGGATGTAATGCCACGTGGGAGGTGCACACCGGCCCCGGGTCCATCGCCTTCCCCCCCGGCTCGGGCTTAGTGCTCGTCTCGGGTCAAACTCACTCTGAGACGTAATCCCATTCCTCTTTAGAGCTCTGTAACTGAAGAGCAGCCACCTGAGGGGAGGATGAACCGGATAATACCGCACTACAAATAAAAAAACAGGACTTTCACACAAATCAGCTCCGTGTCGCCATTGATGTTTTCCACTGCAGTTTCCTGAATAATCCAGGGAACGTTGCACCAGCTGTTCTAACACCAAGCCCCCATCTCTTCTTTCAGGGCTCGGCAACATATACAGACTTTCAAATATATAGACATTTTAATATACAGCAACTTTAAACTATTCCAGTGTACATGTGCTGCTGAACTCTTTCCCCGCCAGAGTATCATGGATAGATGCCAGCCTTCTTCATCAAATCCTCTAATCTTTGAAGGGAAGGCTGAGAATGTTGTGTTTGGAGTATCTAAACACTGGATAGATCAAATGAAAGAACACAACCTAAACTGTTGAATATAAAAACTATATGTCTCTATCCTCAATCATTCTTAAATTATTATTGATTGAATATCGGTCATTTTTGTGAAAAACATTTTGAACAAAAACTGAGGAAAACTGCTTTTTTATCAAAGACAGTTGTTTCTAGATCAAACTGATTTTCTCTCTTTACATTTTTTATTCTTGGTCATTTAGAAATAGCTAACAATTTACAATAATGATTATGATCATTCCCCAGAATGTTTTGAAAAAACAGAACCCTTAAATCAGTGAAGCATTGTTTAAAGCTACAGATTTCTGATGAACTATCATTAACTCTTTCCCTCCATTAAATGCATAAAAAATGTTCCAGACAAGTCGAACACAGACGGCCATCCCTGTTTGGACTGACTTATCTGGACCTCCGCGAGGAAGCGATATGTTTGAAAAGACAACTCCGGTAAAAGACTTGATGAAGACCGGTAAATGAACTTTACTGCAAATATTCCACGATGCAAGCCTGAGAGCAGCTTAAACGCCTCTGAAAGTCGTTTCATATTCTCCAGCCGTGCTGATGACTGCGCTGCTTTCGCACAAAAAGATTTTTTGGCATTACTGGGTTTCAAGAGAAGTTGCCACATTGGCCTGTCTTTAATTCTTCTTTAGAATAAGTTGATTTTGCTTTAAAGAGATGAAAAACGACATCATAAACGCTTCATTCTGAATTAAACTTAATCCCGAAGGAAGCGGCTGGTTTATTCCACGTTTAATTCACAATGGCCAAAGTTACATGGTGTTTTTTAATTCCGAATTAATTAATTCCGAATTAAAATCTTCTCCCTCGGGTTTACATGGAAATATTCATTCCTAACGAGGGTTTACATGGACAACACGTCTTCTTAATTCCGCTTTAAAGCCGGGGGGTTGGGAAGGGCTCTGATTGGTTGGATGGCGGGGGTGACGTAGCGTACGTTTACCGGAAGTTAAAAACCGCCTCGTTTCTTTCCAACAACAACAGAAGAAAACGTCGTAATAAGAACCATTTTTGCTTGATTTAGGTTCTGGCTGTGAAGCAGCAGCTATCTGCTAGCATGCTACGTCACTTTCACCTGAACTCGCTTTGAGCCCGTTTGCTTCGGACGGGATGCGCTGTGTATGGTCGCCATGGCGATAGGACGAGGGGACGAGCATGCGCAGAACGAAAGGAATTAACTACGAGCGGAATAAGGGTTTACATGGTAGAAAATAAGAGAGGAATGAACTCATTCGGAATTAAGAGACGAATAAACCAGCCACTTTATTCGGAATTAAGTTTAATTCCAAATTAAATTTGCATTACGAATTAAGTGTTTATATGGTCTGTTTAAAGCGGAATTAACGTTATTTCCGCGTTAAAGAGGAATTAAAAGTCCCATGTAAACGTGGCCAATGAAATAATTCCTCTGTCATGTAAACTTTCATTCTGCTTTAAGTTAACTCCGGTGGTTCTGAGCGTGCTTGTTTCCTGGTCCTGTCACCATGACGACCATCTGAAGCCGACGTTGGACTCAAAGCGAGTGTGTCCAGGTGAAAGCGAAGCAGTATGCTAGATGCTAGCATCCACATCCAGTGAAAATGCTTCTTCTTCTGTGGTTTTTTTAATGTTGGAGTCCAGTTTGTTTATTTTGCCAATCACGGCCCTTCCCACCCCCAGGTCTAAAGCAGGAATAAGAAAATCTGTTTTCCGTGTAAAACTGAATGATTTAATTCAGAATAATTAATTATGAATAAAAAACATTGTGTAACTGTAGCCATTGCCGCAGCTCCGTTCAGTCTAAAAACACGACATCATGGTAAAGTCACACTTTGTTTACAGCTCAACTGATCCGGTCTACTACACCTACGGGGCTTTTCCTAAATACTGGTGCAGATACCGCAGAGAAAAAGACATTAAACAACATAAATAAATAAGCTACAAAATCTTGAGGCTACAGGCTGCATCTGGAGAGCTTCGCCAATGAAACCAAATGATTGAATCTCTCATTTTGATGATAAAAACCCCACAAAACTGCAAATCCTCAGAGCCTGGAGTGAAACAAAAGATGCTGCTGTGTGGCTCAGTGGGAGGGGAAGACGCCGTCTAACAAACGGATCTTATAGAAGCATCTGTGATGACGGAGGCAGCTAACGGATATTAGCATCAGTTTATGGATTGTAAACATCTGAAGGCATTTCTTTACCATATGCTAACTTATTTTTATATAAATATATCAGTTTACATGTTAAATATGAAGAACAGGATAAGTTTAGGAAGTCCAGGCAAATGGCTGCTGCAATCATCTGTGAAGCAGAAGTCACAGATAAAAATATGGACACCACCCCGGGCAGAAATGGACCGACCATCCCCGACGATAAACCGAGCAAAGACTCTCACCCCCCCATGATTTCTCCTGCTTTAGTCATTCCATGCAGAAACAGATAAAATGGTTCATTTTAAGGCCATAAAGCCTGATTATTTTAGCAAAGTGATGGTACAGATTTAGCTTTTAATGAAGTTTGAACCAGTCTCCGTGTGCTGTGAGTGCTGGTGGACGTTTTGTCTCATCAGTGTTAAAGAAGCTTTTTTAAATGAAGTTTCCTCCCACCCAGGAGCGAGTGATGTGGAGGGTTGCCTCTGCCTCACCTCCATCTGCTCCCCACACGTCATCTCCCATTAAAGCCTGTGTTTATGCTGGATTCATGGTCCAGACGGAGCTGCTTCTTACTGGTTTCGCTCTGGGCCCGGTTCAGCGGGCGTTCAGCAGCCCGAGGCGTCCTGGCAGCGCCGCGCTCTGGGACGGCCACGAATCAAGCACCGAGTGTCAGACTGAGGGCAGAGATGTTGTTGGGCACAGAAACCATTATCTCCATGTTCCCAGCCATTGTTTTAATACCACGTCCCAGACCGACTTTCCATCCGATAATCCCTCCGTTAATAACAGTCGCACACTTTGTGCTGCCAAACTTTTTCATCCTCGGTGGTTTTATATGGAAACTGCAGTTCGCTGACCTCCAGCATGTTCAGGCTGAGCAGATGAACCAGGCAGCAACCTCCAGCTTAGAAACATGAAACATCTGACTTCCTTCCTGTTATTTCATCCTACAATTATTCATAATTAGGGGCGTGTCCTTCTGATTGACAGGTGCCCAATATCTGGGCAAACGAGGCGAAGAGTTTTCAGGGAGTCACAACACTGGTGACGGAACCAAGATGGCGGTGGTGGGAACCTCCCACTGAGCTTCTTGCAGCTCATCAGAAACCTGCGGCTCACCTGGTTTTAAGCTTCCTCTCTTTATTTTACAGTCTGTGGATTAAACGCAGCAGTTTGGGTCCTGTTTTACTGGAACTAAAGGGGTGTTGTACCTCGGTGGTCTTAGCTAAAATTGGATCAAAGTTCGTCCATTAGTGGCATAAATCTACCGACTGATCTCTGGCTTCCTGATTGTAAACTAACAGGATGCACTGAAGGAACACTGAATTCAGGAACTTCTGGTTCCTTACAAACCAACCAGATCAAGTGTTGGGTTTTTATGCTCCTCACATGTGGAACAAACTCCCAGAAACCTGCAGGTCTGCTGAACCGAGTTAAAAACGTTTCTATTCGCCACCTTTTAGTCATTTTCTGCTTGTGCTCCTTGCTGTAACGCTTTTGATGCTGGAATGTTTGAAGCCCAGCCCCCTAACCACCCCTCGGCTCGCCATGTGCCTGTCGGGATATGAATGTCTCCCATAGAGACCTTTTTGTCATGGTGACCCAACCAGGGGCGTAAAGCATTGCTCCCAGGCTCCTGGGGACACCACGGTAAGAAAAAACTGCAGAGAAGAGCTGCTGGGATAAATTAGCTACAAACATGCTTCCTGTAACACCGCGACTCTGTCTTCCTCCATTGCTGCCATGTCTAGTTTAGCTCTCTGTGTGCTTCTCTGCGGACGGGGGCTGGGTGATCTCATTTACTCTTCAACAGTTTAACATTCACTGGGCATAAACGGCACTTTAAACCAGATTATAACCCTGGGTTTGCTTGTCTTTAAATGACCCTCATTCTGTCCGACAGCATCGTGCATTTTAAGCTAACTCATGATCGGGTTGCTCACCTTTATCTGTAAATTCCTGCGCTAACTTGGGCCTCCGGTCGATTCGTATTCTGGTGCTGGTCAGGAGCAGGAGAAACAAAGCAATCATGCAGACAATTCGGACCGTTTAACCTCGGTGAATACGTCTCCTGCAGGGAATTGTTGACGTTTACGCTGATGTTTGACCTCAGTGTCGCTGGAAAAATGAGTTTTCTGAATCTCATTTAACTGAAGCTTCTTCTGGCCTTCCTTCCTCCGAACATTACAAATCCAAACGGCGCTCTGGGATGAAATTACAGCAGGATGAGGCATGTTTAAAGTGAGACTGATGCAGCCTCCACTGAACTCCGTTTTTATCCTGCTGCGTTATCACAGCTGATGAATGGATTGAATTTGGTTGATCAGCCCGTTGTTGGGGCTGTAATTTAAAGTTTAGAAACACTTTTCATTGTTGCTCTGAACAGGCTGATGTGGAAGAAATTTGTCAGAAACAAATGAGTCTGATTGGGGTGAAACTTATAAAAAACGGCTGTGAAAGAGTTCTGGATCCTACACTGGTCAGAATTTCCGTATTATAAGAGTTTACAGAGCAGGTCCAACAGCACTGATACTACTGTACATTTGCATTTTTGTCCATTTTTTTGTGAGGGCCCACTTGGGTGTGCAACGCGGGTTAGAAAAACAATTTTTCTAATTAACATTGTGTTCCCACCCCAGGTTAGAGGAGAAGGAGAAAATTTTGGTATCTTACATAAAACTAAAGACCTACTGACTAAAAGAGCTTTGTCCATAATCTATTGCCCCTTAAAAGTCCCGTATAAGACCTACAAGGTAGAGCGGACAAGACAGCACTTCATAAATAACGCTGGGTATTAGGGAAAATTGGATAGAAAAATCGATTATATGGATTTATTAATCCCCAACTTATCTTCTTTCCAATAAAGGAAAACTGTTTTAATTGATTTTTTAATTAAAATTTCATTATCTCTTGTACTTGTCTTGTCGGGTATTATAGTAGCAGAATGTTGGTCTGGCTACTGGGTTGCTTTTTCCTATGTTTTCAAATTAAGACAAAAAAAGTAGCAAAAAGATTTTTTGTAAACATTTTGTTTCAAAAAATCTGCAAAATTGACATATCCCAAGAACCGCAATTTAATCAAATTGGCACAAATGTAATTCAACATAATAAATTAAATTACTATGTCTGTGGTCAGAGGACAGCTTCTCATGTGGGCCGGCAAGGAATTTTACAGGCTCAAAAAACTTAATTGTATATAAACAATTAGTTGTTTATATACTGAACAATTAATTGTTTGCATTCACAAATCTTTAAAAATATCGTGATTTTTTTGTGTATATGAAAATAAATCTGTTTTTCCCCAAGATATTTTTCTGTTTTTTGTTTTTAGAATTTTACATTTTGTAGTTTTTTTTTAGTTTTTTTTCTAATGTATTTATTGTTTTTATTGATTTTTTTACTTGACTTGTGGAGCATTATAGCAGCAGAAAGATGGTCTGGCTACTGCTCTATGCTCTTCAAATTTCAATGCTTCATTTTCAGCTGATTTCAACTATAGTCCTGCTGAGCAAATCTTTACCGACCCAACTCTGCACTAACCGTATCAGACGTGGTGATCTCTGACTGACCTGCTGGTCTCTCCTCCTCCTGCAGGATCCTGGAGCTGCAGGAGAAAGGCGACCTGGACATCATGAAGCAGAAGTGGTGGCCCCGCACCGGCCGCTGCGACCTCAGCAGCCACGCCAGCGCCCACCCCGACGGCCGCTCCCTCAAGCTGCACAGCTTCGCCGGCATCTTCTGCATCCTGGCCGCCGGCCTGCTGCTGGCCTGCCTGGTGGCCGGGCTGGAGGCGTGGTGGAGCAGCAACCGCTGCCGCCAGGAGCAGCCCAAAGAGGTGACCGAGCATAGGGCCCGGCGGACGGGCCAGCGGGGGGAAGACACTGCCACACTCTACTTTAAGGATCCGGCCGCAGACGCCAGCCCCGACTTAGTCGAGCTGCAGTACACCCAGCTCTAGACTTAGAGGTGGAGTGGAGGCAGGACGGAGTAGAAAGACGAGTCTCCCCAGCCCGGGACACTGCCTGAAATCAAATTTGGTCTCTTATTATTAAACCCCGCTATCTTTATTTTTCCCGCCCATCACTTCACTTTTTCCCGTCTATCCCCCCGAACACATGAAGCACGGCATTCTCCCCTCGGCCATTAATTTTACTAACGCTCATAAAATTTCTTTTTTCCTTGTGTTGGCACGAACCCTCGATCCTTACATGGAACCTACCCTGTCCTGCATGTTTCCAAACACATCTCACCCCCCACCGACTCTAAGGATTAATTCCCACCGTGCCGGCTCCGTAACCATTCAAGTGCTCAGCATTGAATTATTGTTCTAAAGTCGTTTTCTAGAGCGAAGCGTTGGTAATTTCCTGCTCCCGGGGGCTCTGAAAGGAGCCGATAATTAGCAGGCAGAGAGGGATGACGGCCTCAACCCTTCAGGACCTTTTACACTTCAGTGTCAGAAGAAGAAAAGTCGTCCAGCCTGTTAAAGTGCAGCCTGAAAATGATGCACATCACTGCACATGCGGGTTTAACAGCTTTTGTTACAACTGTATAAACCTCTGAATAGTCCAGATAAACCTTATTAAACCAGGTTTAACTGTTAAAGCTCCAAACAAACCAACACCAGAGCGCAGCTTAGAACCAGGTCTTTCTGTACGGACCATCAAAGCTCTGAAGACTGCAGCAAAAACCATAGACATACATGATAAAGGCTAATGCTTCATGGTGGCATCACCGGCGGCCATCTTACCACAAACAAGCTGAAATCAGAGGAAAAGTGATTTTTCTAATGTATTGTCAGATAAATCACATTACTATCAGCAGTGATGCTGAATGGAACGTTTGGGAGACCGAACTGTTTAGAAAAATTACTTCACGAGAAGAATTGATCTTTTAAAATGTCCAGAACACATCACCACAGCTCCATCTTGTGGCCATAAAATGTAACTCCAAACTCAATAAACAGGAACGTTTTCATCATTTTTAATCGTTGTCTCTGCAGGAACTTCTTATATTCAATTCAGTTTTATTTTAAACATGTTAAAAACATTGAATTGACATAAATGCTTTTTGCTGTGTATTTAAATTGCCCGTTAGTTTATTTTCATATGGAAGTTCACGGTTATGATAGATCATAAGTGTGCAGGGTCCGATCCACATATCTGACGTTGATAAGAGATCAGGCGGTTTAAAAATTGACAGAAAACTGGGCAAATTCTGTTATTTGTAAACTAAGCGTCCCACTAAATCAGTTTCAAAAGAGAGCAAGCTGCCTGTGGTAAGATGGTGCGCACGTTCCACTCCATTGGTCAGCAGCATGGGGGGGTCATCTAGCCTTTATTATGGATGACTATGCCAAAAATCCGCTAGTTTGAAAGGCTGCCGTGTTTAACAGTCCAGATGCAGCATGGAGTTAATGGGTGTGTCTGAATCTGCACATAGGATAGCACAAACTCAGGGCATTGATAGGATTCTGCCCAAAGAACAGCCACAAATCTAGGGCAGAACGATGCACGCTGCTCACCCTGAACCGACTTACAACTAGGACAAAATGTTTATTTAGCAAAAAGTAATTTTTTTATTTTTATTTTATTTAATTTAATTTTTTGAGGACTTTTTGGCTCTAGTGGCTTTTATGGATAGAGGCTAGACAGGAGGAAGGATGGGAGACTGGGGAATGACATGCAGCCAAGGGCCTAAGGTTGGGAACCCAGGGCAGCTGCATTGACGAGCTGTGGCCTCAAACAACTGGGCTACACAGCGCCTAAGAAGACACCTAGTTATATGCTACAAATCATTGCCATAGTTGTTTATTTGGCAGATATATTTGGCAAATATATTTGGCGAGCTGCAGAGTCTCTGCTGTCTGCGCTACACTTAAGTGTGCGGACTACTTTTCAGTGTAGTTATGTATGGAGACCAAGCAGCAAACTCCGGCTAAGAAACACAAAGACTATCCGGAATAGACAAAAACTGCAGTTCCCCCCTCCTCCACTAGGGGCAGCGGTTTCCCCTCTCCTCCACTAGGGGCTGGCTGAGCCAATCCCCAGAGACTCTCATGGTAAAAAGAGCAACTTTCCAGCAGAATGAAACACGTTTACAGCCTGGTACAAAAACCGTTTTAGCTTTAAAAGCTCAGCTTTACCTTCATGAGGGAAAACATTCGGACTCATTCCTTTAGATGTTATTTTATCCTAAAATTATTCATAATTAGGGGCGTGTCCTTTTGATTGACAGGTG
>JAVQJG010108602.1:0-35495 GCA_036024015.1 Craterocephalus amniculus | reverse complement strand
GGGGTCGGGGAACGCTGGCCTCGGCCTGCCGGGGCCGGTGCCTCGTGTCTGCGGGGGGGCTCCGCTGGGGTCTCCTGCTGCTGCCTTCCTGGGCGGGCGCGTGGTTGTCTCTGTGGTGGGGGGCCGCGGTCTGTTGCCCATGGGGGGGGCTGGTGGCCTGGGTCTCTGGGCCGCTGGCCTGCTTCTGGCCTCTGTTCTAGTGAGGTGGGATCTGCATGATCACTCTGCATGGTCACTCCTTCCTGAACATCTCCACTCCGTGTATTCAGCACGGTGACACAGTCTCTGCGGCGTCGTGTAGCCAAGTCCTCCTGCATATCCTCACAGGTTTATCTGCGTGCGTTCTTAGATACATGAGTTTCACTCGGATACATTGTCTTATTTTTTGGGTATTTATTGATTTATCTTTTTTATAGTATACCTTTCTCTCTTTATTATTATTATATTAATATTAATGTTATTACTATTAATTTTTATTAATAGTTGTGTTTGACCTACTGGCTAGGACAGTCTTAGTTGTATATGTTGTAACTAGTATGGATTAAATGGTTTTCTGTATTTGGTATATTTTGTCCCTACCCCCACTCCCCACACCTATCTGTCCCTCTCTCTCCCCTCCTTCATCTCTCTCTCTTCTCTCTCTCTGTCCCCTCCGGTCGAGTCCAGCAATAGGATTTTGAATTAATAAAGTTTTTCTCCTCAAGAGGGACTTTATACATGCAGTATAAATCCCTACTTGATAGAGTAAATTTGCCCAGCACCAAATAGCAGCCAGACAATCATTCTGCTTGTAACAATGCTGGACAAGACAGGTGTTAAAAAAAAAAAAAAAAGATATGTTTGATTTGGGCTGTTTTACAGAAGTAAGGTCCTGTTATTCAGGGAATAAGTGTCCTATCAAGTCAACTATGGAGATTTAACTTACAAATGCACCATGTTCATCAACCAGATGGGATGTAGGTGGGTTGAATGTTATATGATTATTTTTAATGCTTGCTTAATTGGTTTTTGATGTTGGAATACCGAACAAAGTAGTTTGAGGTCGGAGCTCCTTTAGATTAGAGTCAGGCAGCAAAATCTCCATGATTACCGAGCACACAGTCTTAAAGGTTTATACAATAAAATCATCTCCCTTCATTTAACAAAGGATGGTCCAGTGTTGCCGAAGCTAAGAGATAATGAAGGAAGCGCGGAAGCTTCTTTTCCTAGTATTCATAGAAATTCAGAAGGCTTTTATAATGGCTGCCACTTCTGAGTCATTGTACTAAGAAACTTTACTATGCAAAATGTTCAACCAGACCCTATATTTGAGGGTATTTCAAGCAAGCCAGATGCTGTGTAAAACGACATGGACACCCCCAGTGTTCAGGTAAAATCCCAGAATGCTATTGAGGTATCCTGAGGATGTTCATGTTTGTTTCTTAAACGCAAAATAATTCCATTTAGTGATATACAGCGGTCTTGCTAAAATTGTAGGCCTTTAGTAAAATAAAAACAGATACTGTAATACAGTCAGAGATTTTATAAAATTCAAACATGCACTAACCGCCCAGAAATAACAATATGTTTACTCACAAATAAAAACACTTTATCCAAGTGCAAAATGTTTCAGAAATATTCGGCCACAAGGCACATCATTCATGAACATAATTATTAGCTAAAAGGTTTTGATTACAGCTTTACAGTAAGATGGGTACATGTAAACTGGATAAATACTACTACAGTAATCAACAGTAAACAACAAATAACTAAAATGGACAACAAAAGAAACTTGCTGAAAATAAATCACACACAATAAACTAGTGACCAAACAATTACAACAGTTGGAAATGTGCAATGCAAGTTAAACTAACGCAATGGAAATTATGAATCAGTCTATATAAGGCACATCTGATCTTGTCTTCTTATACTTGGGCAAGTCCGAGCATGTAAAAAAAAACAATAATTAACTTGTTTTTAGGGATCAAGCTTATCAAACCAGAAATCAGAAAATGCATTTGATAAGTGGTGAATAGTGAAACAGACAGATGGGACATCATAAGATCTAGACTGGTGAAGGAGAAGACAGAATTAATAAAGCTTGTCACAGTTCAAAAGCAACTTTTGCTACCCAGTGATAGCAGAAACTCTGAAATGTATGATAGCATATGGCTGTCATTAATGTCAAGGCTTTAATTTTTTTTGTGTTTTAATCCAGCTACAAATGAAAAAAAGATATCAGTACACATGATCAGTGAAACACACCTGAATTCTCTCTTTCTTACAGTAAATTCATTCATTTTAAATTATAAATTATGAATATTCAGGAAACAAAAAAAATGCAAATGCTTCAAATGTTTCAGATCTAACACCACCTCTACTCTCATCTCATTCTTGGAAAAGAAAACATATATTCAGACAATCCAAACTCCAACCGAGCAACAAAGGCAAAGTTTCATCTTTCACTTCAGTATCCTTTTTCTTGGCCCATGGCACTATATTACAAGTCATAAGCATCATATATCTAAATGCTTAATTTTGTGAGACCAGTGCTTCAGAGTTGCATAATGAGCACAATGTCTGTAGGTAGCCGCCATGGCCATCATCCTGTCGTTAAACTCAATGTGCTCCAGCAGTTTGAACAAAACCTACCATGCTGTTTAAGTAAATGGGTTCCCAAAGCCTTTCTTGGCCATCAGAGACTCCTGTCAAATTCATCATTAAGCTAAAATGTCTATTTCCATGACGGATATTATGACCTGAGCAATGGGATATCTACTGGAAAGCTGCTGTGAAACTGATAATGAGACAGAAAGAGATCAAAATGAAGGATGAGAAGAGAGGAGAAAGGGTGGGATAAAAAGATAGCTTGGAAGGAGAGGGATGACATGAGCACATCCAAGAAGAAAGAGTTTTGAGAGAGAGAGCAGAACAAAAACACTAAATGCCGGAAGGAGAGACTTTTTTGTGCGTGTCATGAATGAAGGGAAAGTCGTGATTAGAAAAACAAATCAATTCATTCATGCACAAAATACAACTTGCTAGCAAAGTGCTGTGAACCTGAATCAGGATTCCCAGCTTTGAGTCTAAGATTCTGATGCATAAAACAACACTGCCATATAACTCTAAATAATTTGACAGACTTTAACCTCTACAATAAGGAACTTCCTACTCACAGGACTCCTAAACCAAAACCTTATATCAATTTTGAATAAAAGAACATAAACAAGTGGTTGTCGTCCATTTAATATGTTGGTTGGAAATATAATATTCAAAAATTTAATATAAGAAATGTTTAAGCAGACAAATTTAAGGTAATTTAGTGAGGCTGCTAAAGGCAACAATCAAGGCGGCTTCTGTGTAATTACACTATCTAAGGAGGCTTTTGATCTCCCAGATTTCCTTTTATCCCAGTTGATCCTCATATTGCTTACGGAAACAGTCTCCCACAGGAAAGAATTCCCAGCAACGCTCCTGGTACATTTTCCACACGTAGGATTCCTGGTAGGGTCAACAGAGCAGTAATTTATCTTAAAGTCATATCAATTGTATACATACATTTAAGCTGAGCTCACTGGATCACAAAAACAACAGTCTTAAAGCAGAATTTCACTTTTTTTAACCTGGGGTCTGTTTTCATCTTTCCTTTCATACATGTGAGTGATGGAGAAAGGAATTTTTAAGATAGCTCCAGTGTTTAGCCGGGCAGGCAGCTAGCAGCCCAGCTTATGATAAGTATTGGGCAACTGCTCCCATGTAAATTCGCCCTAAAACTTGCTCTTTTTCCCACTCTGAAGTGCTCTGATAGCCTCAACGAGTGTCAAACAACGTACTATAGAGGAGAAATGAACGAAAGTATCTTTATTAGCTGGCGATCGCCAGGTTTTTCTTATGTTTTGGTGTCTGTGTCTGTGTCCATAACTCGCGTCAAAACACCAGTGGGAGATTCACTACCTGACACCAAACACTATCAATCGTTAGGTAATACAGATACTTTCGTTCATTTTTCCTCTCTAGTTTGTTGAGGAACACTTGTTGAGACTGTCAGAGCACTTCAGTGTGGAAAACAAGCATGTTTTTAGGGCGAACTTGCGCGGGAGCAGTTGCCCGATACTTACCATTAGCTGGGCTGCTAGCTGCCTGCCCGTCTTAATACTGGAGTCATCTTAAACATTCCTTTCCCCATCACTCACAATTATGAAAGGAAAGATGAAAACAGACACCAGGTTATAAAAAAAAGCGAAATTCTCCTTTAACAGTCAACATGAAAAGTAAAGTTAAATTTCCTTTTTTGTCTAGCATGTCAGAGAAACATTTCAACATTCCAGCAAGCAGCTTCCCTTTGAACTTAGAGGAATAAACCACTGAAAGAAAAACACACATTATATCTAGGAAAAAGTCCCAATACACAGTTCAATTTGGAAATCCCACCCAAATGCTTAAATTGTTTCAGACTGTTATCAAACTTTTTGTTTTTTTCCATTTATCAGTTGAGCAGCATTACATTAGTGAGGTAGTCTGCATTAAAAATCAAATTACGAAGTGAGAAGCAAACCTTTTAGAATTAGACAAGTTCTTATCCAGTGTGATGCGCATCCCGTTCACTGACAAACACCCCGAGACAAGTAAAACAGTGAAAATGCACCTCTTTTAAAGGCACTGAAGCAGATACGTTTTACTGTATTAGAAGACCCATCTTGGCCCAGTGCAACAAGTCATGTTTACTTTGTTGAAATGAAAAGAAAAGCTGGTAAAAATAACTTGAAATCGATTCATTAGACACAACAACTGTATGAGTATAAAGAGTAGCTGTAATCATGAGGGGCATGTCTGGCATGCACTATCATTAAATGTGGGTTCCTAAGGTCATATGGCTTTAGAGAGATGGTGTGAATGCAAATGTGGTCTCACTTGAAAAGGTTACATTACAGCTTTGTCATTATTATGAAAAATGTTAGAAATAATAGGTCACAAGGACATGGGGGAAGTGTTGTGGATGCATACATTAAGGAATGTGATCTTTCAGTAACAGTGGGATTGTTACGGTGTGTTTCAAGTGCACACCAAATGCTTGCTCTGATTGTATCATGCAGCATGACAGAAGAAATATTTTTTATAGTAATCATACCTGCCCTGTGTGTTCAGTTTCATCCTTGTTAATGAGATACATAAAAAAAAATCTGCAAAGACACAGAGGAGGGGATCGTGTAGCAAGTTAAAAAAAAACACTCATAAAAGGAATAAACGTGGAGTAGAAAACATTTGTGCACAAATTCGCAAGATTAAATTAGCTCCTGGGATTGTGAGACATGAATCCAGTTGTGCATTTCCCACAGAAATGCAGCAACAGATAACAGCTGTGTTTTGACAATCTGATTGAACATTCATTTAAATGCTGGCAAATATAAAATTACTGACAAGAAGCAAGGAATAATTAAAATAACTTATACTGTTTATTAAAAGATGAATGCTGATGATTCAGACGGCAGACCTTTATCAAGTGTGCCAAAAATGTCAGCTGACGCGCCTTCTTACAGAAATAAAAATGAGGAAGGAAAAGTCAGTCAGAATGAAAACAAATCTCGCAGGATTCACACTAATTAGACTCTGCTAGCTAAAATCCATGAAGAAGAAACTGAGGATATTATAATAAGATTTTTTGCAGTCATACTTGCATTCCCAAAGCTTTGTTGGTATTTCTTCAAATTTAAATCATTTTTTGTTTGAGTCTCCCTTTTGCTTGTGCCTTGTCTTGTTTAGATTTTTGTAAAGTGTATATACTAGAGGTTTTTATTTATTTAAATAGAGCAGGGAAGAGTACACCAATAACATCCTGTGTTCTTTACCTGCTCATCTCTATATTCGCATGGTGGTGAAGTGCCGTGACATTTAATAAAAAAGATGAAAAATGCATGATTTTTTGCTTCTCTTCAACCGGCAGTGTGTCACTTAAAACCCATGAGACTATGGTAATTTATGCACTCATTACCAAAAAATCAATGACATCTAAACAAGATTTTCATTTCGGTATGTTGTATGAATATCAAATTTAGAGGTTTCACCTACGATGGATAAACACCGTTTTTTAGAACTTTACATCGACATTTGATTTCAAGATAAGTAAATTAATCATCCTTTTTTTCAAGTTTGACAGAAATATTAAGAGAGGGGCATAGTAAAAACAATGGTGGAGGCCCGACTGATTTTAAACCTTCTTTTTTGTTCTCATAAAAGTTTGATCATGATGAAATCTGCATAATATTTAAACAGCTTTTGTGTGCTTTATTAATTTGTAACAATGTCAAACCAAGGCAAAGAAGAACTGAGTGTCAATCAACTCACAGATAGTTGGCCAAGTTGTGCTCCTGCAGAGTGTGAGTCTCAAAACCATGAGGGATGGTATCAAAGTATTCACTTCCTATCCCACATATAAAACATTTGGTCTGCAGAGGGAAGATATGAGATGTCATGATTTAAAAACAGATGCATACGAATAAATATAAACATAAAAAAAGAAAATCCAAACCTCAAAACCATTTTTATGTTCAGTGACTCTAATGTAGTATTTGGTTTCCAAACATTAAAAAAACGTCCCTTTCCTCATGCTTTCCCCATATTACTGCATTTTTGCTGAGCTTCTGCAACATTGTGTTTAAACTAAATGTTCGACACATTCTAAATTAGCTTTGCTAGTATTCTCATGCTGGCACAATGATAGAAGCTAAGTAATGGTAAAATGTTTGTTTTGGGTTTAATGCAATATGTGTCAGGTCACTTGCATTTAGAGGGACAAATTATGGGAGGACGGAACAAGCAGCTGAAACCCATTTATCATTGCTGAGTAGAGCATGCATAATGTTGCTGAATTTTAACATCTGGAAAATAGGTATAAAATCTGTGGGACTGTCATTATCACAGTGAGAAACGAATCATTTAAAAACTTAACAAAGGCACACATGAGTTACTTATGCAATAAAATGCTTAACAAAACTCTATCTTTGTATGTTAAAATGTTACAGTGTTACAAACTTCTGTTGTGAGCTGTTTAGCCCTCAGCAGTCTGTAAAACACTTTGGTTTAAATTCCTTTTGAATGTGTGCAGCTCGGTGAACCATAGCCCTCTGCGATATTTCATTCATTTTTGTTTTCTCTGTGAATGTAGAGCAGCACATGCTGATGTTTAAGAACTAGTGAAATGTCAGAAACCAGAATAAATATGCATCCAGTGACTTAATGCAAACATTTCTTATGCTTATAGTTCAGCAACCCGCTGCTAGACTGTCTCTACTGAATATTTTCCATTAATTACTTCCTTGTCTCTCCTGCTGTTTTTTTGTTGCCTGTTGTTTCCTATTACAAACTGTATCTGTTGTTCACTATGAGTTTGTCTCAAGTTCAACCATGCTTGGGTTTTTTACAGTTGGATCCACAAAGGTTGTGTGTACTTTGTGCTGCCTAGTCCACTGGCTTCATTGTAACAAAACTTGAACACAACTTCATTTTAACAACTGCCAGCAATGCAAAATTTGAGATCACAGTTAAAAAGATAGACAAAAGAAATTTAAAGACAAGAAAAAATATCTGTATCCAAACTATGGTAAAACAAGACTTGGTGACTGCAATATAGCAGCAATTAACCAGTTTACAAGAAAATATGGATAAAAAATTATCCATCTTTTCTTGATGACTGATTTTAAATGTTTTGAACTCTATATGATGATTAGCTACTAATAAACAATAAGAGAGAGATCAGGGTATCCTTAATTTAGCCTAATGATGCATATATTTCCTTTAACACAACCTACTGTACAGCTGCATCGCTTTAGTGCAGGATATGCATGGTCATCTAAAACACACAAGTCAGTCATCGGAATTAAAACCTGCTGTTACATTGGCATGGTTGGATGTCATGAGTATGTCTGAGCTAATGTCATTTCAAGTATGACACATCAGGGGATCATTTAATTATTTATCCTTCAGCAGTACTTAATGTTATACAACCTTGATAGCAAAATAAGGGCATTAACTTTGGATTATGAGGAGCTTTTATGCTTGTCAGAGGTAAGACTTGAATGGAAACAGAGAATATCAAACTGTCTCACCTCCATGTCCTCTTTCACCTGTTCTTGCTGGTCTCGAAGTTCTCCAAAGGCATCAATTATCAATCCTGAAAAATGGCAGAAGTGTGTGTCTGTGCATCATTTTCGTGCTGAGCATGTGAATGACAGGAGTCAATAAAACTTAAGGCCTCAGCGGAAGAGTCATATAGGTGGCCCATTTTTTACAGACACATGAAAAATTCATTTAGCAGGTTTCAAACACCGTAAACAAGGTTTATTTGTGTGTTCTGGCATGAATATATAATAACACGCACTACCAAATGTGGAAAAAAAAGTGTCTCACCCTGGATGATGGCAAGAAGAATAACAATAACGAAGAAGAAAAACGTGATGTCAAAGACAATTCTCTCAACCTCAAACTCATCTCCAGCAGGATCCTCAATCTCGTCACCAATACCACCGCCTGCACGCACTCCCACATACATGTGGAACATGTAACACTGAGAAAAAGAGATCATATCAGTTGAAACAAACTGCAAAGCTGCAGCAGTATTTGCACCTTAGAAAATTTTTCCCTGACATGTGAGGAAATAACATCAAAGTTTACGAGCAAGGACTGTACGTCGCTTTAAAGTAGTGAGAATAATAAACATTCAATTAAAAACGAGGGAAGAAAACAAAAGAAATCCACAGAAAATTTGAAAACAGCTCTTTTTCTCATCATATTTTTCATGTGTGCTGTCTAGTATTGTTCTTATACATGTGTAAGAGATTTAAAAATGCAGTTAAAATCATAATTACACAGTGAAGCAGTGAATGTCGATGTGGATTCAACTTAGTCCCATGTTTTTTTTTTATCGCTCCCCATCCCCCTGCATATGTGAGTGACAGTGGAATTTAAATCAGAACTGAGCAGGTGTTAGCATTGTGAATACACGAATAAAGAACTGAAGCTCCATCATCGGCTGCCTTTTATGCATTTGTCCATCATCTTCTGAAAAAGTGCAGAAAAGACAAAGGCAAGGCAAAGACTGCTTTCACTATAAAATTGGGGATCACTGTCAAAAGCCTCCTTTACTATTCTTAATCTGGTGTCAGAAAATGAAGCCAGTAGCAGAGTTTGTTTTGGAAAGACAAGCACGGAAAGATCATGAGGAAATTTGGATGGATGAAGATAAAAGTGAGAGTGTCAATCTCCACATTTTACTCACGGTGAGCATGTCATTGCACTTCATGTCCTTGGTGTCCTTGTCGTCACTCTTGTTGTAAAACTTCCTGAAGAAATTAAAGGCTACAACAGTGTAGAGATACACCACAACTGCCAGGAGACCCACAGTCAGGACCAACTGGTACACAAACACAGCCGCACAGTCACACAGACACACACACACAGAGTTTAAAAAAGGATGAGCTTAAATGCAGCTCTTCAACTCTGAGAATTCTTAAAACAATGCTGCAGCATTACATGCATACTATAAATACAAACTGACCTAGAGAATTATGTTACACACTTTTGCAAACCCACACACCTGTTTCCCGTTGTGTGTGACAGAGGAAAGGATGGTACGAAGTGTCTTAAAGCCCATGGCGATGTCCAGAAGGTGGGCAGCAAAGAAGAAGTTGTTATAGTGACCCAGAACTGACATGGTCATGTACCAGGCCAAGTACAAGAAGGACTAAGTGCACAAACACAAGCACAAAGAGACAGAGAAACAGCCTTACAGGAACAGATAGAGACAAATGTGTAGTTTAGATAAGGTAGAATCACAGGATATTACCACCATCACCTCTGCAGCATGTGGATTTGTATCAAACAAAATCTCAGCATCGAAGATGGATGGATTCAGTCTTGAAATAACAGGCATGTTTACAGAAGATGCGCAGTCATATCACATTAACAGAAATTACAGGAAGTGACACATTTATCTGTGCTTTGGCAGAACAATATAGCAAAAACAAATCAAACATAAAGCCATACAATGTGACATACAACAAAACTTACATTGTCAGTGAACACAACTCCCAGTTTCCACACCTGGTACTTTACGTCAAGGGAGTTAAATCTGAAATAAATAGCATTGCCACGGCTTAAATCAAACCCTTTAGCTACAGTGCCTTCTCAAAAAGAGAGTATCTGTTATGTGGCTTCTTCTCTGAATGTCCTGTTCTTCCTCAAGTACAGCATAATGTTCTCGGACCTTCTTTTGTCTGGCCACCCGTTAAATAACACATTGTTATATCCTTACAATCACACAAAACATATTGGTGAAATGGTTCTAAATAAATCTATAGGTTGTAAATAGTAATTACTAATAGGTGAGAAATTGATTTAAGATGGCTCACAGATGACAAACCTAACCATAAATAAGTCCAAGGTGTTTATACAGAAAGTTGAAAAGACCCATTTGTCTTTCATTCACTTCTACACGTAAAAGGCAGCATTGATTTCCTGGATGTTGATTTACATCAAACCAGACAGTCTGCATGTTACCACACAAGCTGCCATTTTCTAGAGAAGTATGTAACACTACATATAAATTAGGGATGCACCGAAATGAACATTCTTGACTGAAATCGAAATGACGAAACCAAGCTGAAAACCAAAAAACACTGAAATATTTTTGTCAAATTAGAAATTCAATGAATAAAATCATCTAATAGTGATGTGTAGTAAATCAGACCAGAACAGCCTTCCTATTATTATGTGAGCTCTCCTGCAAGATCTCACTGAATGTGTCAGAAAACGAGGGTAAAAGTCCTCATCTGATGCAGATTTGTTTATTCTTTATTCTGCGCTCTGCGATACATCACAACACCTGTTTTGCCCTGTTGTTTCAGTGATAAAAGTCTTCGTAAAAGTATTCGGCCAAAAAAAAAGCCTTTGTAAAAGTATTCGGCCAAAAAAAAGCCCAAAAGTGTAATCTCGGTTTTCGGACCAATATTTTCAATGGCTGAATTTTCTTAAATCACCAATATAAATAAATAAATTTAGCAATTTAATCTTTTTTTTCAAATTCTTATTGTGATTTTAGGTATTTGTTGATGACCTTTACTACTTCTAAATGCTTTCTTTGCACTACTTGTAATGTTTTATGTTTTAACAGGAAATGTGAAACACAAATCAACTTAAGAATGAAGACACTTGGGCATTTTTAATATCTCTACTCACAGTGTACTCCAGGCAGTTTCTCTCTTGACCCTTTTGTCTTTTTTGTCAGAGCTGAAGTGTAGTGCAGCTTGGTCTAGCCCCAAGAGTTCACTGATCTTCTCGCAGCCATAAAATTCAGCATACTTATCCATCACCTGATGGGACAAAAAGATGCATGGAAACAACCCGTTTTTCAGTGCGTTTTGATTTTCATATAGTGGGACAAGTGATCGCTAAAAGTAACTGGCTGCACTTTCTGTACAGTCTGTACAGTAATGAGATGGCAGATTAGGTCAGCTGACAAGATGATGTGTTGCTCATTCAGTAATGACTGCTGAACTGACAGGATTTTCTTATATCATTATTGGAGATGCATAGTGTTTTGGGGGAAGAATGGTTGCAAATATCATTGTGTAAATGACTGAGGTTAATTCTAGTCTCACAGTAAATGAATCATTAGTATTGATCCAGGCTTTTTTCTTACCCTTTACTTTAGACTTGTTTGTGCAGCATGTTCACAATGAACACATTTCCTCAATCTAATTATCATTTAGATAGGGGCATTCTTTAGTGAGGTGTGAGGGTCCAATGAAACGTCAGGTCACTTGACTGATTAAAAAGTCTAGCTATATTATAAAGCCCCTTTTGTAATCAAAAACAAAATTACTTAAAAGTGTGGTGTTACAGCAAACTTTCATAGAACAATGTGGATTGCCAGCAACATGAAGTCATTATACCATCTAATTTACTGCAGACCTACAGTGATGCAATGAATGTTTTTAAATGCAAGGTGTGACTGATGGGTGTACTCTATACAGCTAAGTGGTCACTCAGATGGCAAACAGCCAACGCTAAAGTAGGAGCTCTTTCATATGTCAATTAAGTTAGACACAAAGTCAAAACATATTGAGGCATTACTGTACTTATTCTTCCTCAGTGTTAGTGCTCTACATAACAGAGGACATTATTTTACAAAAACAGATTATAGCTTATAGGGACATTTTTAGGCCATCAACAGTTTTTAAAAAAAATTAACACGGTACATTTTTTGGCTACACTGCATGTATAAAAGCCTCACATTTAAAGATATGTTGTGCTGAAAGTTACCTGATTGATTTTGGAATTTTAATATGTGCTTTTAAAATATAATATTTTAGTTTTAATCAACACAGCCACTACTTTCCTCAGAAATAATAATATTATAGTGTAAATTCTCCAGGTCAATGAAAATATTTCTAAACAGGACAAAGAGCCAAAACACACTTAATTAGAAAGTTTATGGTTTTTTAACATTGCAAAATAAGAAATTCAGTTCACTCTTTTTTTTTCCCTACATAACACGACTATCTGAATGAGAGACAGAGTTGGTTTAGTACTTTCACTATATGAAATAGGCTTATAATCAAATACATGTTTAAGCAAAGCCTTTTTTTAAGCTTAAGAGTGTATTATTTTTTTGCACTGAATTAACGTAGCTGTCCATAAAATACCTTACCTTTCTCTTCACAAATTTATCCCAGTAATTACTTGGAAATGATCTGAAAATATAAAGAGGTGACATTACAAGCTTTTATAAGATGCCATTTGAATCTTAGAATAGTAATGGTAGAAACATGTTAGTTAAACCTATACATGATTAAAAAGGTTTCCATTTGCAGGTCCCTTCATTTTTTCTTTTTATTTAATATTAATATAACATCAGAAAATCATATCAAACTAAATTATGAAGCTGTGAACATACGGTGTATTAATGACTACTCGGTCCCATTGTCCTTTGATGTCTTCCTCCGGAGGCTGCTGTTTCACGTACAGCCCATCAAACTCCAACCTCCGAGCCACCTCTTTCTCTCGTTTAAAAATCACTAAAGGAACCTTCCAATCAAAACATTGGATTATTCACTTGTTTTAACTGTTAAGTTGGAAAACTTTACAACATTAAAACATTACCCTATACCTTGAGGATGTAATAACCAATGATGCAACAGAAGGAGATGAGTGTGTGTACAATAGCAAGGAGCCGAAGAGAAGGCTCCATGTATCCCCTGCTCTCTTCCAGAACAAAATAAACTCTGCCCCTGCTGTTGTCTTCAGGAGCAGAGTTCAGTTTTTCGCTGCAGACTGATGTGGTTACTCCTTCCTCATCTTTGGAAACAGGCAAAGATGTCACCTGGGAACAGAGAGATCCAGACAAGGATTTTATTTGAGATAACAATAGACTTTTTTCCCTCCTATACAATGTAAAACAATTCAGTAAGACTACATAATCATCACAGCCTTCACAGCTTGTATGTATGAGCTAATTAGGTCTGGAAATTTTAACTTGGAAGTTGATGAATTTTCAAATTAACCTTTTATTCTTCAATATAATGTAGGCTTCAAACTTTAAATCAGATGAGATCAGAGTAGGTTAATTAGGCAGACTCCCACCATTACTTCTACTGTGCGAAGCAAACGTAGAGTTGTGTTAGAACAACTTAGATTATCTTATCAAGTGAAAGAAGCGATACTTTTACTTTATAGCTAAAATGTTTCACTGTTAACAGAATTCATGCAGCCATTTTTTTAACTACATTAGTAACTCAAGTGTCAAGTCTCAAGTAAAGTAACCTCTGAAACCTCTGAAACCGGAAAAAAAGGAAGTATCTCAGATCCAGTCTCTCACCTTGTAGAAGAGAAGAATGAAGTTGATCGCAAAGGCAACAAACAGAGCCAGCAAGCGCATGTTATAAAAATTCCTTGCGAAGTAGTTCTACAGGAATAAAGGAAAAATATTTAAGTGTATTATGCTTTACCTTCCAGTGCTTCTAAGGGGGAAATGAAGTGAATTCAAAAAGGGATCTTTATCTGTGCTTTTAATGTGTATTCATTACATGCATGAGCATAAATGAATGTACTTGCACATTACCAGCAGGCTCTTGTTATGCGAGCTCATCATCTCCCAGAGGGCAGAATGTTGGCTCTGTGGTTCCTTTGACTTATTAGAGCATCTCTTGGCTCTACATTTTGCCTCGGTTCTCACATTTCCAGTTTTCTCTTCACTTTTCTTCCTTCTGCAAACAATCCAAACATAAACAGATGGAAGGTCAAAAAGCTTTACTTTGACAAGAGAATATATTGGATGATGAAATGAGAATATCCAGTTGTTTTATCAACATGCAATGAGCCTTTGCCTAATTCAACATGACACTTTTTAAATGTTTTCAAAACACCATATGCTATATTAGTTTTAAATGTTGACTGACAAAATCTAAGAAAAATATTGCTATCACTAAGGTTAAATATAATCTGTTTTAGAATGGGAACGAAGTGACTCACTCTGTGCTCTTCATCTCAGGCATTTCCTCATAATTTGCTGTTTCCTCTGTGCTTGAGCAGTCCTTTAGGAAACAAAATAACATGACACAATGAAAAAAATGCAATATTGAAGCAGCCAAAGAAGAAATCAGCAACTAGGTTTAACAAAAACACTGTAAGCAAAGTGAGCATAAAAAATAAAAACAAAAATAAATCATACCCCTCTCTGGTGCTTCTCAGAAATATCAGTGGTGACAGTGGCTCTAGAGGCTGTGTTGAACAGGTCACACAGACTGGCAGTGAGGTCTTGCGTTACAAGTCGGTATTGACCTCCCTCTTTCTTCAGTTTGAGACCAAATATGTCTGAAAGTACATCTACCTCTCTCGGGGAGGTCACAGTGGCCATCTGCCCAATCTCCCTCAATTCTGATCTAGATGAGAAGCTGGCAGAGTCCTTCCTTAGTCGATCGACTCCACTTGGCACCTCCATGACCTCATCAAGGGTTGGCTCAAGCATACCACCAAACAAGTCTGACATGCTCATCATTTTAGCTCCCTCTATGAGCCCACCACTAACAAAGGCTGCGTAAAGCACATATATGATGCTGCGAATGATGACACAAATGCCCCGGACCTGAGTCGTACAAATCCATCTCAGGACTAGGAGGGCTGACATGAACATATCTTTTAGTGTCATCTTCATCAGAGTCCTCAGGTTTTTCACAGAAAGCAGAGATATAAGCAACAGCCACCAGCGAAGCATAAAAAAAAGTCCTTTGTGGTCTTCAGTTTCATCTTCATCTTTACTCTTCTGTTCCTCTTCTTTTCCTGTTGACCTCTCTGCAGAGTTAGAGCCAGATATCTGGGCTGCGAGCTGCATCTCAAAGATGGTGTCTTCACAGAAATTGACAAACATCTCCATTTTCTCTTTCTCTCCACCCTCATTGACCACATCAAAAATAAACTGTCTCTTGGACTCTTTCACCTGTGGTTTCTCCCATTGTGTTCGGCTATATTCACTGATCTCAAAGTAAACGCGCTCAAAGCGCTTCCCGCTGCCAAGGATCTCAATGCGTCCAAGACAGGGCTGGAAGTAATTCAAGACACACCCTGCCAGCTCCAAGAATGTCTTCAGCCTAGAATCTTTGGGCATGTGTTCGGACAAATTGGTTAGAAGCACAGCGATGCTGAAACCAATGTCTTTTGCTGGCTCGTGGAAGCGATCCACAAAGGCCTCATAATCCACAATTTCACTATCACTTGCCTCCATGGAGGAGAGCAGGAATTGCATCTCAGCTTGGGAAAAATGCTTGCAGTTTTCCATCGCTTTCTGGAATTCCTTCCTAGATATTCTGCCTTTAAAATCAGGATCATACTCTCTAAAGGCATCTGAGGAGGTGAGGTCTTTAAGCTTGAGGAACATGTCGAAAAACTTGAGAATCATCTCCACATTGCTTGATGATTCCACCAACATATCCACCATCTGCTTTCCAATAGTTCCATTGATGACATTACCTGCAAGTAGACAACTCATTACTGATTAATGGCAACTACCTTTAACTGAAAAATGGCTTTAGCTGTAAAAACTAGAAGCCACTGCATAGGTTCTGAGAACAAAACAAGTAATGTTTTACTTGCTGGCTCCAAAAAATATCTGTCTCTCACTTTATTCAATGTCCTGGTCATTCCTTTTAACACACACTTTTCAGTGAGTAAGTATTACTAATAGAAGTTTTTGGGGACTGACTTAGCTAACAGCCCCTATTTGGACTCATTAGTGTCATTATTTGTTGGAGGGAATGTTCATTGCTGTCAGTAAAATATGTAAAATAAACTCTGATATCTTGGTGTGTTATAGGCAAAATGGGAAAAATTTACATTAAAATTGCTGGTATTGTGAATCACAGATGAATGATGATACCCAAGACAACATTGTAGATAACTTATTGCTTCTATGTTTCACACAGATGCAAAAATGCTTGGCTCAAACAGTGTAAGACAGAAAAATGTACCTTCTAACATGGAAAGCAGAAATACAACCATGTCTTTATGTAAATCCATCAACTCTTTCAGAAGCTCAATTTGCCTTAAGTCCTGGGTAAAAGAAAATGCATTTAGAAAACTGTAAATTTCAGAGCACACTGGACATGTTCAGAATGCACATAAATTGAGGGTATGATTGATATTAACACCAGGCTAAAATGAAAACACTTGGGGGAGATAGTGTGTGACAAACTATCACCAAGGGCATTATCAATTTTACTTTTGATGTGTTCCAGGGAGGAATAAACTATACCTGAGAGAGTTTCATCTGCAGGTGTGCAAAGACATGGAGGAATCCCACAACAGCGTCCCAAAGACGACTGTGAGCTAGACTTTGCTGATTCCCAGAACATGGACCCTGCAGGAACACATGATGATGTAATAGGTAGTGGAAAAGACTGAAGGGTGTAGGGAAATAAAGAATGCAGTGCAATACTCTTAAATACCTTAGAGGTTTGGATACATTCTTATTTACTGTGCAGCATAACAACAACCAGGAATGTACTGGATGAAATCATGTTTTCCCAGTATAAGGTTTGAATCTATTTATTATTGAGTAAGTTTGGGATTTAGGTTACACTCTTTGCTGCAGCTTGTTTTTATGTAGCTGATGAATAAGAACTTATACCCCATATTTCACTGTCTTAAACTTCTGGAGAGTGATACATACATTTAGCAGCTATTATGCCTAAAAATATAATTCAAAAGAAGTCAGACATAAAGTCCAGTATACTATATGAGATGTTAGACACTGACCTGTATGTACTCAGTGAGTGTATTGAAGACTTGTTTGGCTACTTTGATGGCCTTTGAGAAGTTGCGCTGACCTTGTGTATCAATGACATACTTCCCTGTGTAGTACCAATAGAAGTCACTGATTGATTCCTGTAGAGTGGCACACAAAAAGGTTTTCTGGTTATTTACAATTAATACAAATATTGTCTACAGACTAAATATAATCTTACAAAGGTAAAATAACAGAATGGGATGAATTCAGGACTGCTAAATAAAGTGTTAGGAATGACAGCCACACATTTACATTTGATACATTATATCTTGAATGCAACCTAATGGTTCGATTTACTTATCATATCCAACAACATAGAGGAAATTCATCATAGCATCCTTACCTGTACTCTTAGTAAATAATCCACAGTGGATATAATGATGTTGACTGTAGTGTTGTTCCCAGTTTGTGTTCTTAAATAGTTCTGGAAACCTACAACACAAACAAAATATGAACATAAGGATCTGAACCGCATTACATTATATTTAATAACTATGTTATTGTTGTTCTGAGAGCCATTTTTTCCAATTTACCTCTGAACATGTATTACAGTCACAGTTCTTGGTTTATAAGCAACATCAGTATGTTTTGGAGGAACTTTGTAATAATATGTTGGTGGGCAAACAAATGAAAAATGACCTGAATTGTGCCCTTCACAGAGAAGTTGCAGGAACCGGAATAGATCACAAGTTAGGTCTTTATCAGGCATCACCTTGGCTCCTGAAATGATGGGTAGATATGTCCACAAATGACTGTGACAGGGTTTAAGTAGTGCACCTTAAAAAGTGAAGCAGACTGACAGAGGAGTAAATAGCTTTTGAAAATACTGAAGATGAATAAAAAACAATTAATTTGGATTTTGAACTGAACAGTTCAAGACCATGGATCTTTCCGCTGGTTCCTCTGCCCTGACATGGATTAACAGTAATGAATTTTTTTACTGCCATTTGCATACAGTACCTGAGCTCTCGTCCGTGGCCATGCCTAATCCCTCTGCTTTGTTCTGCCTCTCAAATGCATTCAGATCCAAAACGCTGGATGGCAGTAAGTCATGCATGCGCACATGCGCACGCACACACACACACACACACACACACACACAAACCAAAGGATAAGTAAAGCCTTTTCAGTCTAACCATTTTTATCAAACTGCTATATAAAGCCTGCCACCCTTTGTCAAATTTCTACAGCCACTTACCTACATGACTGCATGAGCCCAGCCATGCTCTGAAAAAAGTCAACATCCCTCTTCTCTTTTAGATAATCCAGCATTTTCTATCAGGAAAGAAAACATGAAAGACAAGATCTAATAGATGGTGAGATGTCTCATTTGAAACAGGCTCATTAATTCAAGATAATCACTTTATTACTGCAAATTTCACTGCAAAGGTTTATTGTTATGATTGTAAAAAGAACTTCAAATGCTGAAAAGAGGGTGATTAAGGACATTATTGCTTTTCAAAGTCCTCTTTATAAATGCAGGGCTCTTGAACCAGAATATTATGATCACTCACCAGTGAACAGTAACAATAGGTAAGTCATTTAAGTTAAAGGGGATTGGTGATTGGCTACCAGCTGTGGCCAAGGAGGGACAAATCATGGTCCAGTGTTGTGAAGGGAGGTGTATCAATGTTACTCTGATTCAATCTGCAACTCGAAGAAATCTATGAGGTTATTTCCTTTTGATCCATTCGTCTAATCTGTTAAGGACAGCATATGGTTTTAAACCAAATCATCCCATCATGGGTCCTTTTTAAGGACCACTTGTGATCATAACATAGTCACCTTACCCATGTAAGGAAATAATACTTATGTCACAGAGCTAGCTGTAAGCTGAGCCATTCATACATAACATCAGGAAGTCTACTGATGTTTCTGTAAAATCACAAATACAATCAGTAACTGAGCTTCAGCTACATTTCAACATTAATAAATGTTGAAATAGTTTTAGTTGGATTTATTGTCGAGTTAGTTACAGACATCAACAAGCTCAGTTCTGTTAGCCCATAGATGTGACACAAGGTGTTGCAGTGTAAAGGAGTTTTAAAAATCACTTTGGGATGTTGCAAATATCAGCACACATAATGAAGTTTTTAACTGACAGCTGCTTCCCACACAACTTAGGTGTGCACATCAGTGGTTGCATATGCCACATTCCCCTGCAAAGCAAAGATTTTTAAAATTGGTCCACAACTGTCAAAATCAACACTGACAAACATATTACAGGCAACTTATGCAAGTATAAAGCTACGTGGTATATTGCTCTAGTGAGCAATATTTTCCTGACAAAAACTGTGTATATTATTGTCAAAAGTTTCAACAATTCACTTCACAGAAATTTATTCTCTCTTGTCAATCTGGTTTGGCAGTACACAATGATGGTATGCAGTGTTTTAAAATGCAGCCATTAGCTTTTGATTGACACCTCATTTGCAACTAGGAGGCTCCATGTCATGCCCACAGGCTACAATAGCCAACTGTGCAGTAAGAAAAATGCACGGTTCTATTCTGACATCTCTGCACCAAGCCAGCTGGTCAGGTTGAGGCCTGATAAAAGGCGACTCCCAGGCCCAGTAGCACAATTCTGGTGGGTTAGAACTGGGCTTACTGCTACTTAAATTTGTAAAACTGACATCAAAGGCGAAAGAGCTTTTCTGTGCACTGTCCAGGAGACCTAGAAAGCATGAACAGATCCTTGTGGCAACTCTGCTAACATTGACTCACCTCAAATCAGTAGGTGAATCCAGAATAGACTGCTTGTAGAAAAAATACCAAGGGCAGTTTCATGGACCACCTCAGAAAATTACCTGAATGATGTCAATGTCTATTAAATCTGTCTTGATTTAGTTAACATCTGTAACGGCACTATCCACCTTTGATCTTTTAACAGTATATGAACTGCCTCTATTTCGCAAGAGGTCAGGCATTGCAGACCAATATAAGGTGAAAGTTGATCATTGGCTCTAAGTGGTTATTATGTAGCCGCTACATGCATTTGGGTTCACAAAGATTTCTGTTAAGTCTTGTCTAGATATGGACGCCTGTGATATGAATCCAAAATAACAACCTATTTAGTTTCATGCCAGAGAATCAACATTACCTGCTGAACAATGGCATTCCCTCCATTTAGAAGGGCTATCCCTAGTTTCAGAGTTGGGGCAATCATTGAGCCCATGGTGCCTGCAATAAATCAAAGTAAAGACAATATACAAAACTTAAGAAAAATATAAGAGTAACTGTTCACAATTCACATTTTAAGCATTTTTTCTGATCAGTGTGAAGAAAGTAAATCCTAAGAACAACAAAGAAAAGCTTAATGATGGTTTTTTTTACTATCTATCAAAGTCTATTTTTATCTAAATTATTTTACTCAAACATTAATCATCTGATCTTAATCTAAGTGAATTATTTCAGTAGTTTTATGATTTTGTACCTTTGCTTGCACTTATGGTTTGCAGGACCATCTCAGAGGCTCCACGGCAATGCAATCTAGCCTGCTGGTACAACAGCTTCTGCTTCTCCATCTCCTTCTCCTGTAACACATAACATGCAATTTTGACATCATCTGAAAAATCTAATTTTATCAACCAAAGAATATCATCTTCTCAAAATGCTATATTGTAAAAAAGTTCAAGATTAAATTTAATATCAAACTTTTTTTTAAACATTTAGAATTAGTTAACTCACTTCAAAGGTTTCCATATCCTGCTCATCATCATCATCACCTTCTCTGTAACAACTCTGGGAAGCCAAGCAGACGAGGTCCAATGGTGATGTAAAGAGTCAGAAAAGGCAGCAAGTCAATAGAGGAGAATAAAATATTTACAAATCCACTGCACCTAATTTCTCACTGTATATTTCTGTTATATACTCCATGTGACATGCACCAGGACTTCAAAGTAAAACTAAAAGCCTATTAAGACCTGATGCAAGTGTATCTGTGCCCAAGCTGAAAGAGCCCTTCAGGTCTGAATATATCATAAGAAATACTACTACTGTACATGTTTTGGGTATATGCAGTGTATTCTATGAGGATTAAAATATGAATTATTACCTTGGCCATAATAGCAGCATAGGACTTGTAGAGACTGTCACTTCCATTCTTACTGTGAATAAAAATAAGGATATAACATTGTTGTACATATGTCAGGATTTAGAGAAAAAAAATGTGCTGGGAATGCATGGTCACTGGAGCTGAAGCTGTGAGTTATTCTTTTGGTTATACTAAAGAAAATATCAAATAACCTTAGTGTTTTGAATTGAATGTGTTCAATAAATATGAACTAGGGGCTAAAACAGTACAGAAGAGCGTATTCCCTTAAGAAACTAAACATTCCTCTAAAGTTACACTCACAGACAACCCAGAGCCCTAAAGTGCGACCTGAAATTTGTTGATTGTGAATAACTTTATTTATTGGTAGTATTATTTGACTCTCATCTATAGCTGTGCAACATGTTGTGTGTTGGTTCAAAATTAAGACTGGTGCACATTAGACATCCAGAAAAACCAAAACTGGAATAAATTGTAAAATTATATGTCTTGAACAAGACAACATAATAACAAAAAACCTGGATGCTGTCTGTTTAAGCAGCCATCAGTGTGGAATAGAATAAAGCAGAAATTGCTTTTCACAAAATTATTTCCAAGATAACTATATAAAAAAAATTAAACAATCCACAGAAGGGAATTTTGCCGGAAGCAGCTCAACCTTATGAGCTTTTTCAAAGATTAAAATGTTCAGTTTTATTCAGTTCAGTGAAGCTAGAAGTTTATTTTATTAAATGTTTTTTATATACTGGACTTTCATGCTTCAAATAAAGACAAACATTTTTCTAAACCTGGTTCTTGTTCACACAAAATTTAAATAACCATTAATGTCCATGTGTAATGATCAAAGGACAATTACTAAAATGGATTCAAATGAGCTGCTGAGGGCAACACTGGATTTTTTTCCTGGTGCATCCAAGTTTAAGTTTTATTCCATAAAGCAGATTTAAACTGAAAAAATATATACACATAAGGGTTTCTCCAATATCGATGTCCATGCTTGATGTGAGTTAAATAAAAATACACAATTTCATTATATGACACTGACAATAAATGGATCTACTGAAGGAGGAAAAAGTATTTCATTTGTATACGAAAATGTTCCGGCAGGACAAACCTACATTCTGTGGCCCTTCCAGGACATAAATAATATTGTTTGTTTCAGGCTTTCAGATAACAAAGGGCAAAGCAATACAAAAATGTACACATGTGACCAAATTTTTATTGATTTTCCTACTTATGAATCTGACCAGTAATAAAAGCAGACTGGAGTTTTTACTGCATGTAATCTCATTTGAACACACACCTGCTTTCTGTCAGGGCACTTCGACTGAAGAGTGTAATGAGTTGGAGGAGGGGATCGATCGGCTTGGCACCTTCTTCCACATCCTTTACGTCCCCTTTGTCACCTTCACGACGTTTCATCACACACCCCTTCTGGAGCCCAAAAAGAGAGCAAATCAACAAATGTGTGGCTTTAAAGGATGATATTACACACTGGCCACCCACAACCTCTTGGGGCTTACTGGAATTTATTCATGCCTGGTTTTCTCTCTTACAAACATATACACACACACATAGATTGCATGATAATGTTTATGTGCGCAGTGAAGATGAGGACTTGAGGATGCGTGGTTTCCATTACTCAAGCAATACTCTCCAAAATTACAGGTTATTCTACCCAGTGCATGTTTACACACTGAATTTGTTTGGGTGTGATGTTTGTGAACAGTGAGATGGCTAAAAAAAAATGACAAAGCTCAACAATTACATCATTGGAAGAGAGGATTCAAGAAGTATATTGTAGATTTTGAATAATTGGTTTAGAGATATATTTGTATAATTTTCTGCTGCAAGTCTACAAACTGGCAAAACTATAAAGAGAAGCATTCATATTTAGTGCATTAACAGGGCTAATATCCTGCAGGCTTTAGATGTTTCCCTGCTGCAACCCACATGATTCAAACGAAATGGTTCTCCAACTGTATTATGGCTAATTACTGACCAAATCCCAAACCGCACCCGACACACTACCGCTTATCTGTGGAGTATCACTCTAAATAAGGTCGCACTTGCAGGCCGTGGAGGGCACTTTAAATGGAGGGGGAGGGCATAAATAATATTGACAGGAATTGAATGCCCTCTTCCCAATCTAGGGGATAGGGCTTGTTATACCTCTCATTTTTATCTGGGTTTGTTTGGTGTACTAATGGATAATGGTGCTGTTTCTGGTTGTTTTTAGCTTTGGTAAGTTAGTGCAGTCTTGTTTCTTGATTTCTCCTTTGTTAATTAGTCTGACTGTTCTTTTTAGCCTTAGTCTGTTTTTATTTCATTAGTTTCTTGATTTGAGCAGCACCCCCTGTCCATCGCAACTTGTGTAATTGTTTTTGTAAAGCCTACTCATCACATTGCTTACTTAAAATCCCTTATGTTGCATTCCCCTACCCTACCCGAGCCAGGGCTGTAACGAACAGCTTGATGTCAAGTTCTGCTAAACCCTCTTAATGAACTGATGATTTCAGTCAGGTGTGCTACAGTAGGGAAACATTTACTGTACAACCTGCAGTATAGTGGTCCAACAACTCTGAAGCTAGTCTTCCCTGGTCTAGTTTATGTGAAAGTGCTGATGAACTGTGAAACGTTTTTCTATTCATATAAAAACCCATCACAAATATATGAAAAAATAAAGAGAAGAAAGTCAGTCAACTCAGCTCTTTAATTTAGCTCATTTAAACTATATAGGGAAGTTAATAGAGCAGTCTAATGTTACAACATAGACTTGCTTCAGTCTTGAATCATAGACAGCTTTTCATTTTCAAAACCAAAAATCATCCAGCCTCCAGTTTCAACTTACGGTTAAATCCTCCACAAGCATTTCCTCAAAGCTGTGCTCTTCAGCTGAGATCCAAGATTTACTGTAGCCTTGGAGAAACAGGTTGACAGCTCGGTGCCTGCAGGGGAACAGGAAAGGTTGAATAAATATGAGGGAAAACTTAAAATAACAGCAGGCAGCATAAAAGACAATTATTCATCGACAGAAGAGCTTTCATTAGATCCACTGGTACTTGTTTATCAAGAGCTCAAGGGTAATGACTGTTATAACCACTTAAGAATGTGGTTGAAATCCCATGCAGTCACTGAAACAGCACTTCCAAGATCATTTCCACCTTTCCCCAGACATAAAAGAGAAGAATGCTCATAGTTATACATACTTAGAACATATGTACACACAGCTTAGTGCATCAGGTGTTTTACCTGGGTAAGTTGTAAAGGGGAGTCATCCTAAGGCAGGCGACCACTGCACGTTTCCGTTGTTTAGTTAAGACCTTGTGCAATGCCAATTTTTTACTTCTCTGTGGGTGTTCCACCTGAAACCAAGAGATAGTTATGTATATTTCTTATCTTTTTACATATAAAAATCCTCAAAAAATAAAACAGGGAATGAGTGGGTATTATCAGATCTTAGCTTCCAAAACACCCAGCTGTTTTATCAAACTCTCTGATCCATTTGTGAAGCACTTCCTTATTTTTCAAGTACCATATAACAGCTATCATCTTCTATATTTTGCTGCCATTTCCACCTTTACTGTTTCCATAGATTTTTTAGGGCTACCATTTCCTGCTATGCTGCCTCAACCACATCCAGAAACTTCCCCAAATATTCAAATTCTGCCTTCCCGACCTCGGTTAAGTAAAGGCAAAGCTGTCATCTCCCTACCTACATCCTGCTTCAGGTATATAATCATTATCAGACACACCGTGAAGCATTAATTTCACTGACCAATCATAGTCTTCAGGAGGCAAATATTCTCCTCCCGGACCAAAGATTGCTAATAGCTGAGAAAGTACGACATGCTTACTTTATAATCCACTTTGCGTCACCGACTATTGGCAATTCCTGGTCTGCTCTATACAGTGTCTTTTAAATAGAATTTCCTAATAAACTTTTAAACAGATCCCTCAGCCTTCCCTTGCCTATACCAGTTGTGTTAAATGTAAGATTCACATGTGGTGAAAAGAAGTAACACACTTTTAAGCTCTCTTTCTGGAGATTTGGGCTTGCGCTTGTCGCAATTTAGCTACTTTGGTGTCTAGAGGGTTTAAATGCACATGAACTTCCAGTAACCTGAGAAGTTCCTCTAAATTAGGGTTAGGCTGGTGGCCCCTTCTCGATTGATGATCGTTATTGAGCACTTATAATAGAAATTATGCAAATGCTGAGGCATTAGTGCAAGGAAAAAGACCTATACTAGCCAAGGTTTAGAGTTTACACTGAGAAACAGCTCCTGATAATTGAGACAACATGGATATGCTATCATGTACTATTCAGCTATATGAAGGTACTTTTTTGAAGTATTACTTATATTACATAAAAATAGAAGTAGATCTTTTACAGTTATTTTGGACCTTTTAATCTAGTAAACAACTTATAGATCCATGCTATTATTGAGCCGTCTCATCAACAGCCTTTGAAATCTTTTGGAAGTGATGCTCGTTGAATCAAGTGATTTTTGAAAGTGAATATAAAAACATAGCAAATATTTACATAATACTTTGGACATTTGTTACTAATATAATAATAAGCGCTATCCTGGATGAAGTGGAAGATAGTTCAGAGACAAATACTGCTGCCTTCATTTCACTTCACCTGTTGAACAAACACAATTCTCTGCACAGCCTGATGAGGAAGGCGGATCCACTCAACGTCACTGTATTTACAGAGGCCAAGAAGGCAATGGATGATGGTTCTGCTCAGTCTTAATAATGTGGGTTTTTATAGAACAAAGATGCTTACCTGATCCAGGTAATAAAGGACTCGAGCTATTCCTAGAATCTGCTCCACGGTCCTTTGTGTGTCAGTGACGGTCTCAAGCTGTATTGATTTTTCCTCTTTATGGACCTCCGGCTTGTTGATGTTTGATGCCTGTAAAAAAAGAGGAAAGCTGCTAATGCAGTCCTATTTATTGATTTATTGCAAAAAGAAAATTTGTAAGTGCTTTTAGCCAGAAAACAAAAGAAACAATGAATGGTGGGAAATACAAATGTTAAAATAGTTGTTGGTCCAAATGTTATCTTCTTAACAACAACAAACATCTGCTTATTTTTAGCATTTGCTAATACTGTCAGCTTTGATTAATGCAGAAAATAGAAAATATTTGCCTGAAACAACCTATATATAAACACTTAATTGTAATGGAAGAAACTTGTGATATTTTAGTTGATGATTTTTAAACATTGTTGCAATGCTAATACATAATAAATACATAAAGCACAAAAAATAAAATGGAGTCTCTGCCAGTACTGTACCTGACTCTGAAGATTTGTAAGACCACTCAAAATATGCTCTCGTATCTCATCTTCAGTGTATTTCTGTAAAGACCAAATAGTTGTTGAAATTAAATTCATGAGTTTTATCTTAGAAATAGACCCAGTAATTTTAAAAGTTTGCATTTATATCTAAAGTTGACTTTCTTATTCTTGCAACTCATTGTGCATGTGTGTGTAACTATGCATTTTCCTCTTAAGTTTATTTTGTGCCTTCTAACTGATCTGAGACTGCCGTTCCCACCATTTTTTATCTTCACCCCTTCATATTTTTCTTTTCTTAAGGCTGGTGTACACTGCTGCTATTTGGTCATTAAAAAGATTGTGGTCTGCTTCCTAAAATCGTACAATTCATTTTCACATTGTGATGATGCGAAACAAAGAAGCAGACTGTAGCCCACTTGAAAGCTGGGGTCTTGGTTTGCTTGCAAAATCACTATCCAGTGGACCAAAAAGAAAGTGACCTATGGCAATTGTAATAAAGCATCAAGAAGAAGAAGGGAGTGATGTTAAAAAACCAAAACCCACCTTGAGCTTTCATTCTTCTGCCTAGTTAAGTATTACAGTATGTTTGTGACAACCTGCTACAGGCTGTTGCTTCTATTATTTCACAGCCTTGAAGTCTCCAACGGCTAGATAGTGATGAATGAGAAAATAACCTGAAACTGTGTATTTGGTCCATCTTGGTGCAACAGCATCATTTCTTTGACAATTCAAAACTTTTGAAAGATGAGTTGAAAAGAAAATTTACTGATGTAGAACCAGCTTGAAATTTATACAGTGCATCACGAAAGCAGAGCTGTTTGATTTGTTCAAGGCACATAGGCACAAGTTCACCACTCATGATTCTCTTGACAAGTAACCTATGAGTAAACATCATGTAAATGACTTATTTTCTCTGAATGCTCACATCAGCTGAAAATTGGTAAGCAAATTGGTTCTGAAAACACTCTCGCTCTGTGCACATAGCACATTTCGTCTTCATTAGAAATGGTTTTCAGCTTTCATTTGATGCCATTTGAACAACGTATTTCAGTTTGTACATAAAGAGCAACTTTGCACTGCATAATGTTTGATTCAGGATGCAGAATCTGCCTATTGGTCTCAATGTAGAGTGAATATGTTTGCAAAGTATGTTGTTTTAAGACGTACCACTTAGCAGGTGGCATGTGGTGGTAAACGGTATTTTTTATTTATTGCATACTTCATTTGCCATGCCTATATATACGTGTTTGTGTTCTCACACATATGCGCATATCATTATATCAATATTTATGAATGCACTACCTGACTTCCCGTGTTTTGTCTTTTTATGTTAAGTACAGTAAGACAGTAATAGGAGTACCAGAGAGAGGGAGGGATATAAAAGACTTGTGGACAAAATATTTTACTGGACTACTGGAACAAGACCATGTCTGTTGCTGTATCATCTGCTAGTGGAGAACAGTTTGACTTTAAAGATTAATTTTATTTATTGCAGGGCAGAAAAAGGTGTTTAGTGATCAAGTCTGTACTGATTCAAGAATCTTAGCTTTGCAATAGTGTACAAAGTGTAGGTACTTGCAAGCTAGACTGAGCAAAATATATATTTATTTGTCAAGTCCTGTCCACAGGATACCTGGTACTAACAGGATAAAAGAGGATTTAGATGGTACAATATACAATTTAGGAGAGGAGAACGAAAACACACTCAAATCATCTGTATCTCCAACTGACCTGAGCGAAGCCATCCTTAGCCATCATGATAAGACTCAGGTCACAAACCCGGAGTCCCACAGGAACCAGCTTCTTCGTAGAAGCCACAATAAGGGAAGTGTGTGCAGAATACCGATCCCCCTTCCTCTTCATCTTTCTCTTTTCATGACTGAACTGAGCATCAAGAAGCCATGAAGATATGTGTTATTGTTATTTTCCCAGAGCGACTCATACATCAAAGCTATACAAAGAAGTAGACCTTTGCATCGGTGTATGCATAATAACAGGATCAAACTGCAGACATCACTTACCTTCAGCATTTTGTCTTTGGAGACCAAAAAAGCCAAGTTGTTGATCTCATTTTGGACCACATAGTTTTGTTCTTCCCATTTAAATTGCTATTGTAGAAAACACAAGTGAACAAAAAGTACACGGTTTATGCAGTAAAATATTCATTTGCATATTTCTGGCATGGCAGGAGCATAAATAAAAAATGCTGTGTGCCATTCTCACATGAGATTTGGCCCAGAATATAAAGACCTCTGCCACCATGCCGAACAGCTGCTCAGCCTCAGGGATTGGCTCTTTCAGCCATCTGGCTCTGAGACAAGACAGAACAAAACATATTAACATCACAAAATTTACTCCTGTAAAACTAAGCCTACCCTTAAAAGAAACTTTAAGTATCAGGCAGTCGTTTTTTAAAATACATCTTTCAGACCAAAAAAAGCCCATTTTAATTTGCATACTCTTATAATTTACCACAGATTACTGAACCAAATCAGTGTTCATAAAAACATTAACTGAGAATAATCAGTGTTGGAATAATGTTGTAAAAAATGGTAAATGATAAATAGAAATTATATTTTACTTTCCATAAATGCTTATTTTCATTTAGGAGGCTTCAATTCAACTAGGTTGAAACAACAACTCCTAAAATAAATAACTTACCGATTAGAATCCACAAATTGGATGAGGAGAGGATAGAAAGCGTACAGGTCTCGCACCAGCACTGTGTATTTCTCCTGCAACTGTAGCTCAGCTTCGGATGTACAACATCCTTCTGCTTTCATCCGCTCCTCCTCTAACACCACAGATTCTGTCCTCTTCCTCAACTTCTCCATAAGAGGCAGGAAGTGGCTCTTCAATAGCTCAGAGCAGGCCTCGTATATGACTGGCTGAGAAAAAACTGGGATATGAATGGGATGTGTTTATAATGTGCATTGCTTAAATATAAATTAGCATATTAACAATATGTACATGATCACAATACCTCCAACTTGTTTCATCCAATCTCCCCGGCTAGAACCCACATGATTGTGGATAATGCGAAGGATGTGGCCAAGTAGATCATTAGCATGCTGAGGGGTGACAGCAGTGAAAACAGGGCTATCTGGTCGTCCCTCAGGGCCCCAGTGCCACCAGTGGGAGATATAGCTGCACAACAATGGTAGAGTGACCTCTGCAACATGGATGTAGTGAGTTTGGTGAGCTCCAGCTCCAGCACGGGCCAACTCTTCCACGTCTCTCAGTGCTTGTTCCAAAGATGGCAGGTAAGGACACATGTCCTCCACTTGATCTGGCAGTCCTTGATCTAACAGACGATACAGCTTACTGACACGGTCCAATATTGACTTAACCCATGTTAAAAGTATTTTCTACCTTTTATCTCAGTTGCACTCATGGTGTTGTAGATTGAATAAGGGTTGTTTTGATTTAGACCTGGCTCCAGGAAGCATACAGGAAACACCCCAGCCAGGGCTGCAAGACATGCACCTGCTGCTGACCTGTGCCTGTATACAGTAGAAATGCAGTTTCACATCACATTCCTTCTAAACAAAGGCTTGTGTGGAAAACATGGAAGGAAAAAATACGAAGAATACGAAAAAATTGACAGTGGCATAGTTTCTGAAATCACACAGAAATATAAGCCGTACCCCTCCATGTATATGCTGCTACTGACTCCAAGAGGGTAGAGGCTGTTCAGCATCCTGTAACAGGATACCTGAAAATTGCCAACTGGAAAGAAAAGGTGTGGTTAAGCAGAAATGTTCATAATTTCCTCTGAAAAACAGTCTTTGACATAAGATGGATAAGCTTAATGTTTGATTCAGGAAAAACAAATTGGGCGTTGGTGAAGATTGTAGTGAGGTAGACGATATGCCCTGATAGTAATGTGGCCTGACTCCGAATCTGTGACTGAAACTCTTAATGAGAACCGATTTCAAAGATGTGGAAGATCCCTGAATGATTTTGGGGGTGTGGAAATCAGCTGTTCATCCAGCTTCTTAGCATACGGAGGTAAAAGGAGGAGAATACTGAAAATACTTGCATCTTAACTCTACCGTGATGCTACAGTAATATGGGTAAAGGGGTCTTAACAAGCTGCACTTGGATCATTGCTTTTAAAATGAGAAATTTTTCCTTCCAAGAATAGCTCTTACCCAGAACGTCCACTCCACAGTTCTGGTTACCAAGATGATGGAAAAGAGAAGTGAGGGTGGGAAGAAGAATGGATGTGGTGTAGTTGAGAATCTTGGCTACACCTTTAGCCAGCTGGCCTGTACTCTGAGGCACAGAGACCAGGGTTTCAGAAATCTTTTCCACAGTCATCTCCAAATCGACTGCAGCCGCCTCAAAATATGAATGCAAAGATGTCTGAACAGACTCTGGGGCTGACTTCATCAACGCCCTAGGAAAAGAGGATGAAAAAAATATATAGAAAAAAGTCATTCAACTTCCACAAATTTCTGGATATATGTTGGCTACATGGTAAAAATATATGCATTTTCTGCTAAAATAAATTAGCATGAATACTGACAGGTGTGAAAAACAGAAAATTTAAAAAAAAAGATCTCTTGCTGAGATTTGTTACCTTGCTAACATAAAACCAAACAAACTGACTAAAACAGCTGCTAATCTATTCATCAGATGAGTCCTAATGGTGACAATCTCTGCTGAGTCAAAATTGTCCCAGTGTCATGCTTTAGAATCATTTGTCCTCAGGGAGTTACAGTGATTTCTACCACAATTAGATAGCATCAGAGTTTCACTGGTTCAATTACACCAAACATCTAATCCTTAGACATGGCGGTGCAACGTTGATAACACTGCAGGCAGAGCGAAAAGATCGATTTAGGCAGTGTGGCTGTAGTGCCATCTAGCTACCTGGCATCAAGAGCCTGTGTCAGAACGCAGAGGCAGCTTGCAACTGTTGGTGTTTCGTCACCTGAGAAGACAGATGTACCGACTGCATTCAGGTTAAGTTCACACGGAAAAGTATTACAACTACAGAACATAAAGAAGCTTATTCACAAGTCAGATATCAACTATTACATCTTGAAAAATAGCAACATCCTAAGCGCAATTCAAACAGACAAATAAAAATGAATTAAATTAATTAAACTATTTCTGACTTTATTACCACATTCTGCTTACCAATAAGTGAGATCCTGTGTCTTACCAGAGATGCAAGCTTACAGAAGAGGCTGGACATGAAAACAAGTAATCAAAGAAATGGAAAAAGTTCAAGCAAAGAAAGGAGAAAAGCTATTAAGTGCAGTGCTGCACATGCAGCATGTTTTGCTAATAGACACATACCATGCTACCATCTCCTTCTCCCTTTTTAGAGCATGACTTCTATTATCATTCAAACTGAGAGAAGATGACAGGAAGTACAGACGATGGCTTTTTACATATTGTTCCAAAAGAGGAAGGACAACCTGTGGAGTAAAAATTATATATTACATATATTCTCTTAAAATTACCTCCCAACTAGCTTCACAATGAAATTAGAAAATAAATACATTATCAATCTGACCTACATTATGTGCCTGTTTGTCCCACTGATCCATTGAAGTTAAACATTTCCAACGTTTTAATGAAACAATTCAACTGTAATTGTTTTCATGCCTCCAGCAATGCATCAAGTCAGTGCTCAACACTTGTTTAACACATTTGCACTAAATTCAGCATGAGAAATTAAACATATTGTGATCATGACCAGAATTCAAGAGAAGGCGTTCCCAGGGTCTGATTAATAAATGCACCTTAATTAGCCTAATTCATTGTTAGACCCAACATGTACAAAGTACTGGCAACTCAGAACAACACATGTAACTAGACCTTCTGGTATACAAACATGTGATTGAGTGAGGGGTTTAGGTTGCAAAGATAGGAAGCATGACTGTAAAGTTTCGGCTGCCTGGGTGACTGGGTCTGACTCTGGGGGTCCCAACATTGAAAAATAAATCCATTTCATTGCTGCCTCCTTGGAGGCAGAGTAGTGTGGGAGGCCTAAATCTATGTCCTAATGGCAGTCAAAACGCCCACACTGATTTCCAAAATGGTTAAATAAATTACACAGCCAAAAAGGGTTCTGCTTAGAAGGGTTGCTCATGGCAACCATCTAACAAAACTAATTAGACAACATAAATGAAATGGGGGAAAAAAATGCTAATGAGATTAAATAAAAGGGAATTGGAAAAATTTGATTCGGGGAGGGGGTGGTAAATCAGTGTCAGAGATTTCTTATCACATGGAAGCCTTTGAATGGGTTTAGATATTCATTTAAGATTAGGCAAACCTTCTGGAAAAAAACGACTGGTTGCTGGTCTGCAGCTCGCTCTCCTTTGGAAATCTGCCCTCTGGCTTGTATCACCTCTGAAAAAGGAATGCAGAATAATATACAAATTCTGCCCAATCAAACAGGGAAAATGAGGAAAAAAATATCAAAATTAGCACATACTGCATTAAAAAAACTATTCAAATTAAAAAAGTAAAACACAAAGATTAACATACTTAAAACTAATTTAAATCACACAAAATCAAAACTATTTGGGAACAAACTTTTTGAGACTTCTATTTACAGGAACCCGGTATACAGTATGCTTAAAATCAGTGTCACAGAAAAGTGATAATTTGTTGAAATTGCAAAAAATCCTTAATGATTAATTTACTTTGATTTTCACATGCGGTACACAGTTGCATTACCAAGCTTCAACATGTTCTCTTGAGCCTCTTCAGTGTGAGTCAGCAGTCGCTGCAAGAGAGTGTATCCAAAGCAGTTAGCTGTGGCTGGAAAATCCATATCTGCAGTCTTTCGATCCCTATAGAGTGAGCATAATCAAAAGGGATCATCAATTAGTGCTTATGATCAATACTGTGTGATCTGAATTCTGAACCATATGTTTTTATGCCAAGATTTTAATGCAACTATGTAGGAGGATAAAGAGGCAATACGATTATTTTGTGCAACAGTAGTGATTGAATGTAGCTTGTGACCTGTACGAGATGGTGTAAGGAAAAGAGTCTGGAATGTGATTACCTGCTGCACAGTGTTAAGGGAGCAATAAAAATGCAACATCTCACTGCTTCCCACTTCATATATACTCTCACAGTAGACTTTTACAGGATTAACCTTTTCCTGTGCAGCGCTCACCTCCACACAGTGCAGCCATTGAGCAGAAGGAACTTGATTATGTCCTGAGCTTTTTCTCGGAGCTTGGCCCTCTCCTTGGCTGTCAGTGTATCATAGGGTACTAGCATTGAATGGCCACCTCCTCCTGAGAATGGAAATGGGTCAAAAGCAAAGAGACTTTCATAGCCCTTCTTGTGATTTTTGAGAGAAGAGATTATAGGGATAATGTGGTTATTCTGAAGAGGGGTTGTGTGAAGTACTTATGAGGAGTAATTTCTAACCTGCAGCAGACGGCACTGATCACAGAGCATCTCAGCTAGAGAAGCAAGTAGGAAGGCTGGAAAAGGAACCAAGCTAATAGCTACTCAACACATGGACAGAACATGACCAATTGTCACTACATTATAAGCTTACTGGCCAAAAAGATTTATTTCCACCTGGATTTAACTGAGTACATGGGTGCCACCTCCAATTGGATAATTAGTGCATGGGCGATTATCTTTCAGCTAGCAGTAAGTTATTTAACCCCAACTGATGAAATGAGTAGTTTCTTATTAAAAAAACACATACCATGGTCATAGAACAGATTAGTCTGTTAAAGAAGGATCAAATTTATATCTATATCATATAAACAATAAAACTGGAAGGATAATGAGGAACCATTGCCTTTGAGGGGGAAATATGGTAAAAAAGATACTGAATGAGTGGGATCAGCAATTACTTACACAATCTGTGGAATCAAATTAAAGACAAACAGCAGTAGAGTGCAGGGCCATTTTTAACAATAAAAATAAAAGCACAAGGCAAAAGGAACTCAAAGGACTGGGACTGAAGAGTTGTTTAGCCATAGCCAAAACAACTGATGAGTTAGGCTAACCAGAGAAAAAGGCTTCAATTGGCTAGTAAGCATAAAGATTTGACACTGGAGTAATGGAAGAAGGAGATGTGGTCTGGGTCCAGATTTATCCTCTTTCAGAGGAGTGGGAGCATTAATGTAAGAAGAGAGGCATATGAAGTGATGCATTCATCATGCCTCGTGTCTACTGCACAAGCCTATGGGGGACCTTTTATGATCAGGGCTTGCTGCAGTTGGCCAGGTCAAGGTTCAGCAACATGATGCGCCCAAAAAATTAAGTCAGCTGATGACCTGGATACACAGAATGAGCAGGTTATTCCATCAGTAGATTTTTTCTCCCCTGATGGCATGGGCATATTCCAAGATGGCATTGCCAGGATTCACCAGGTTAAAATTTTTGAAGAGTGGTTCAGGGAGCATGAGACATCACTTTCACACATGGATTGGCCATCACAGAGTCCAGACTTGAACTCCACTGAGAATCTTTGAGATGTGCTGGAGAAGGCTCTGAACCATTAGAAGGACTTTCCCATCACCAATACAGGAACTTGGAGAAAAATTAATGGAACTCTGAATGGAAATAAAACTTATTGAAACAATGCCACAGCGAATGCTGTTGGGGAGTAACGATTAATTTTAACAACGATTCGATTCATATCACAGTTAGTGGTTACGAGACGATTCATGAACGATACAATAGGAAATGATTCAGTAACTTGAAATCAATTTAGTGTATGTATTGACAACTATCATCAAAAATTCATCCAGTATGATTGTCATAAATACCTGGATGTTGGACAGTGCAGGGAAGTTTCTTACTAAGAAGAATCTTAGTTTCTTG
>JAVQJG010108587.1:0-31090 GCA_036024015.1 Craterocephalus amniculus | reverse complement strand
TCTCTGATTAGCATGAGTGAGTGTCTCACCAGACCACCCTCCTTGCTATGGAAGCGAGGAAGAGGTGAGCTTGTTTGAATGGTGACTGGAGCTATGTCAGCCTATTATATAGGGGGAGGGATGCTGCCCCTCCTGACATAGACGTCACTAATACCAGCCCCTGGGGCTGGCGTAGTGTAATTGAAGCTTCTGTCGAGATCACGCGGGGGGCGTTCTCCCATAGTGAGACACGAAACGAATGCTATGAAAGAGAACTGAACGAACTGTTTCCTCACATGCTGCAGGAAGACACAAATAAAGACGATGGGGTGACAGTCCGCTCACACAGATTAGAGGAGTGGTTTCAACTTTTCCACAAAATGCATCCTACCACCACGCCGTCTGGATGACCCCAAATTTTTAACATAATCAGGGTTTTATCTATATATTTTCTTACTGATTGAGTCCACACAAGTCAAAGTCATTTTAAAAACTTGTATATCTTAGAAAGGGCTCATTTTTACCCACAAATATAGAGACAGCAGTCATTGTAGCATCAAAGGGGAAAAAATTAAGGCTTGATTTGTCAAGTCTGACCGCAAATATGGCAGCTGGACATGAACGCGCTGCTCTTCATAAAAGATAATAATCAACAGACCAAAAACACTCCCCCCTCAGTGAGTCATCTCTTATCCATTCACTTCATCTGCATCTGTGTTCAGCAACACGTTGTGTTCAGACTCAGAATTTACACAAACCAAGAGGAGTTTTCTGGGAGAATTATCATGATTTTATCCAGTGACGAGGAAGCCGTATGTGCTATTCTGCAGTCGGTGAGGTTACGGGAAGGAAAGACATTTCAGCATGTGTTAAACATGAATTGTTGCCAAGGGATGACCTGAACAGATGGCAAATACAACTCAAAGGAAACAGCTATTCCATTACAATTTAAGATTTAAGAAAATGTGTGGGTTTTTTTTCTTTGTTTGTTTTTTAAACAGAAAAACAATGTAGAAACATACGCCCTCAACTCTTCACAAAACTGTCCTAAAATAAAGCCACAATGCCATCTATTGGCTCTCACTAATTTCATCTTGTCATGCCAAAACCTTTTAACAAGAGGAAGTTTGTAAACAGAAACAGCATCGAGCCAGCAGTTAACAGCCACACAGTGCTGCTGTAGCCACAAGGCCAAAATCATTAATTCCTAGCTTGTCCTAAGACAAGCAAATGGAGGTTAATTGTGCAGCAAGTGAGCTGCAAAGCCAGTGCAACAACACATGTAATATTTAACAGACGGGTCAAATATTGTCTGAACCAGTTGCTGCCAATGAAGAGTAATCAACTCATAACCCCTACAATACAATGAAGGAATTCTTTCTGTGCAACGGCAGACAGAACCGAGACAAATGAGGGAAGTCGCAGGCGCAAACTGATGTTCTATAGATTCCTGCTCACACAGAGAAATGCAAACACTCCACACTGCGACTACTTTATCTCACAGTCGTTAGCAAGTGGGCTGCATACTTGGAATTAGAAGATATTTGCTTAAAATATTTGCTACTTACAGTGAGTATTAACACAGATTTCTAAGCCAATTCTTCCTAAATGTGTAGGCACTAATGGGTCAGTAGCTGAGAACTTAAGAGTGAAGAGAGCACAGACGGAGCACAGAGCCATAATAAGAACATTAAATTCAGCCCAAATACACCAAATAAAATGTATCTGTCATAAATGTGAGTTTTCTAAAGCAACAGTATAACACTCAACACTGCTTTGAAGCCTTCATCTGTGTGTCCACCTCTACAGTAGCTTTAGACTTTCATATGTTCATCGAATCGTTACCACCATAGCTTGTAGCTAAATCTGACCTGCACTCCCTCCAATATAATAAAGAATGAATTCAAAGTTGAATTAAACAACATCAGTGTGCAAATACAATCTTTATTATGTTTGCGGATCACTGTTCTGCTCATTTTAACATTTTAGTCTTGAGCTTAAAGGGGTTCATTCATGTTCAGGCTAAAAGAAACAGCCACTCTCATGAATCCCTCAGAAATTACAGAGAGCTTCAACATATTGCTGAATTCTCTTGACTCTTTGCATGTCACACGGGAATTAAGGCAAACACAAAGATAAACAGCATTTCTGGACCCTGACATGTTTACAAAAGCCTTGAAGCCTTATGGGGCAGTTAGCGCCGAGATGAGCCTCAGAGGGATGTGTCAGCTATTCTGACTGGACACTACAGCAGGGAAATTGCTCAGCGTAGTTAGCATACCTGTTCATACACACACACACTCACACAGCTGGAGCGGAGAGAAAAAGGTTTTCGACACGTGCAGGAATATCCTTCTTACTTCCATCTCGAGTGCCCCCGTATGTCACACACACACACACACAAGCTCATGCTGATGTTGAGCTGCTTTACAGCTTAAAGTCGCAGATAGAGTGAAGAATCAGCTACCGGTAGGAACGGCCGTCCCAGGCTGCAGTGAGAATCACAAAGCAGCATTATCGCTTCCTTCCATTAGCTGCAGGGTATCACCATTAGTCTGATGAACAACATCTCACAAACGATTTACAAATTCGACTTCACACATTAAAAAAAAGAAAAAACGAAAAAGGAAAACAAGTGTGTGCAGGATTTCCTTTTCTCTGAGCGCATTGCCCACTGAACTCTCATGAAAAGTACAAGTCAGCAGCCTCTCTAAGCCGAAGCCATTAGCATATTTCAAACTTTATCCTGCATCTCATCTGCAGTGCACAGCATTGATCTTTGTGCCAAACAAGACTTGGAACTCACCGAAAATCAGAGCGTGAAATCAATCAAACCTGGCCCTGTTGTTGCAACAGAGCTGTCTCGCAGATGGAGAAACACAATTTCTCAACATCTTATTTTCTCAGCTGAATGAAATGTCTTTTTTTAAAGCCAAATAAGGTGCCTATAATGCAACACACCCATTCGCTTTGGCTTGGAGGGATAGTCACATTATAAGTTATAACATTGATTGTAGATTAAAATTCAATTTCAACTCAATTAAATGCATCCTTATAGGACTAAGCGGCTACAGAAGTCATTTCAAGTGCTTTTTAATGAAGCTTTTAGCTCACTGGCAAAAAATTCAATCTCCATCTCCTGGCAAACTTTCTAAAAAGGTCAAATTAATCAACAGGATGGCTGGAGTTTTCCAGAAAAAGTGGAAAACACAACAACACAACATTTGCAGATTTTGTTTTTTTTAAACAAGACGATTGGAAAAATAACACAAAAGAGTGCACGTAATGAAGACGTTTCACTAAAATCCTCACCACACAGAGGTAGACACACGGGTCAAGGGCCTGTCACGTAGGCGCAGGACTCCAAGTTTTCATTGATAAGCTTGTTGAGAACCCTGGCTGCAGATTTTCTGCCTGACAGCACATTGGACCAATTACCAGGGCCAACGGGAAACCGCAGGCCAAAAACAGAGAGGAAGCAAGAGACTTTTTACAGAGCGGATACATGGAAGAGTGCTTGTGTTCTCCTGGGCTGAGCTAACTAACATGTTTAACTGGGCCACAGGGCAGAAAGGCTGGAGCATCCTCTTCTCCTAAACAGGCAGCTCTGTGGGCTACTGCCAAAAGTGTCAAAAGAGGGGAAGTGGAGGAAGGATGGCACAAGTGAGAAAAAAAAAGCATAGGGGTAATAGAAGTGGCAAAGAGCAAAAAAGCAGCAGCGCTGAGGGAATGATAAAGGGAAACGAGTGTGCAAAAGCTTAGAGGCTTGTCAGAAAGGTGGGTAAAGCTACGCCAGACGTGGGGGTTGAGGGAGAGAGAGGAAAAAAGCTGCTTGCGCTCCTACGTGTTTCTATAAATAGATTGGTTGATAGGCCAGCTCTATGAAACTCTGGGAACCCAGGTGACCTCAGACTGGTGGATATGGCTTTGCAGAGCGAGAAAAGGAAGATGCTAATGACATGGGAATCTGACATAGAAGCTCAATAACAAAGAAGGCATATGCCATCAACTGAAGACCAGAATCTGTCAGTAAGTATTCCTCATGTAGCAGGAAAATGTGGTCCAGAAGTTCAACAACTTTAAAAGGTACAACAGTATTCCCAAACTTTTTGAGTCATGGATTTGGTTCAGCGCTGTACCAAATAATAATAATAATAATACATTAAATTTAGTAGCACCTTTCAGGACACCCAAGGACACTTTACAGTAGCCTAGGAACAATAAAAACCATAGGTAAAATAGAAATGCTAAAATAGAAGACAAGATAGACAAATTAAAAGGTTAAAATAATGAAGTCAATAATGGCCTAAATTTAGACCACTAGCTTGAAAGGGAGGCAACAAACTCAGAGCTTATAACCCAGCAACCCATCTTGAAAGCTGGCAGGTTTTCTTCAATACACTCTCCCTCCTTCTCTGGGTCCTCTCAGTCTAACACACCATTTTTATTTCCTCGTTCTTGCAGCAAACATCAGATCACATTCATCTATGAAAACCTTACATTCTTGATTACATAATAGCTTACTACCCAAAGACTGTCTTTGGCATAACAGATGATCGATCCAACTTCAGTGTAAGGACAGAGACATGATTGATTAATCCTCATCCCAGAAGAAAATCCATACATTGTCCTTTCTAACACAGTGACTGTGGACAGCAAAGCTGCCGTCAGTCCGCACACACTGTACAGAGCACATCTCTGTGCTATTCAGTGTTCAAATAGAACATTTTACAGAAAATAATCTGACTTATGTGTAACATTAACTCTAGACCGCCTATATACCAGTGTCTAGCCAGACATGACAAAAAACTGTGGAATTCCTCATTTGTATTTAAGAGATATTACATGATTTGTCATTTTCAGGAAAACAAAATAATTGTGGATGACTCATCTGCACTTGGGCCCTCTGGGCTGTAAACTAACTGCTTTTTCTCTGTTTCTTTTGTTTTGCCTATTTTCTGAATGTCAGATTTGCAGATAAAGCATTATGAGGAGCAGCGTCCGCTAAGGCCAAACCAAAGCAAGCTTATTTGGGAGAGGTCAGCTTCCTTGCCCTGGTGGTTTAGAAGCTCATTTTGAGAATGAACATGCACGAATAAACTCTTGAGCTCTTGAAAGCTTATTAACCAAATTTTTGAAGGAGCTAAAAGCGAAATTTTTCGCCGTTAGGTGGCGTACTGTGGAGCTATCTCAAACCAAAACAAAGCCTGTGTCAATCAATGCCTCTCTACCTCTCCCCCAACCGAAAAAACACGCCCCCCTTTTTTTTTTTTTTTTTAAAAAGGAAAAACCCCTCTTCGCCTCATACAGTTTCTTTATTAATTTTAAACAGAGAGCATGTTTAAAATTATGTAGGCCCAAAAACAGTATAATTATATATTTTTTTAAAACTAATGCAAATATGACTAGTTCATGATGGGGTGTGCTTGTGCAATACAACATGAGCTCAGCTAAGAACCGCAGCTTATGTTAATTATTCATTGTTATGATCCAAAACATAAAATTTTTAAAGCAAGCCATTTTTATTTTGATGCAGCTTCTTAGAGCAGCAGCAGCCTGTCTGCAGCGGCAGGAAGAAGCGAGTGGCTACCGTCTGTGGAAGAGGAAAACAGAGACGTGGACGAGGTGGAGTCTGCTCCGTGAGTCACGTACCAGAAGAAGAGCAAACTGGAGTCCTTTTCTATCTCGCCGCTCTCTCCACCTTGGGAATGCCAGACCAATACTAATCCGCGTTTTGTCCCTTTCCTTGATAAATAACGTTGTTTCTTGGAGGAAATATTGGCTCCTTGTCATCTTCGGTCGGACGCTTCCCACTTCTACCGCCGTGAGTCTCTACCAACTTGAATGCGCGCGCTGCGCCGTAACTCCGCCCTGTGCCGGCTCTTTATAAAGACGGGGGCGCGTGTGCGCGTGTTCGTACATGGACGTACATGCACGCGTGGCCGGGCCGGCTAGTAAACACAGAGCTGGAGATCAACACACAGAGGCGCTGTGTGATGTCGCGCTATACTCCAGATGAAAATACACACCCGGCTCTTCACAAAAAGATTTTTTAATTCCTTCAGTGTGAAAACAACCAATTTCGCTTTTAGCCGCTTTAAGACAGAAACTGCAGACAGTTCTTAACTATGGCCTTTTTTTCATCACATACTACAGCTCATCATGAACAAAAAACCTGAGAAAATGGATTTACATATTATAGTATTGTTCACTAATCCATAGCACACAAGCACAATGCTTAGTTTACAGCGTAAAAGCCACACCAAAGAGTCTCATTCTGATACGTCAACAATCACCTAATCCTGCACTGCTGCACATGGTGAAAAAAATCAAGGAGCTAAAAGCGAAAATTCATTGTTTTCACACCGAAGGAATTCAAAAATCACTTTGTGAAGAACTGGGTGTGTATGTTCATCGGGAGTATAGCATGAGGTCACACAGAGCCTTATAAAGAGCCGCCACAGGGCGGAGTTACAACGCAGCGCCAGCACTCAAGATGGCAGAGACTCACGCCAGTAGTTGTGGGAAGCGTCCAACCGAACATGACGAGGAGCCAATATTACCTCCAAGGAAACAACGTTATTTTACAAGAAAAACACTGGTTAAATGTTGGTCTGGCATTCTCAAGGTGGAGAGAGCTGCGAAACCAAAAAGGACTCCAGTTTTCTCTTCTTCTGGTACGTGACTCACGGAGCGGATTCCACTCGTCCACGTCTCTTTTTTTCCTCTTCCACGAAATGGTAGCCACTCGCTGCTACCTGCCGCTGCAGACAGGTTGCTACTGCTCTAAAGAAGAATCAAAATAAAAATGGCCTTCATCAAAATTTTTATGTATTGGATCATAACGATGAATAATTTGAATAAACTGCGGTTCTTAGCTGAGCTCATGTTGTGTTCCATCATGAACTAGTCATATTTGCTTTAGTTTTAGAAAATACAAGGTGAATTATATCGTGTTATAGGCCTGCATAATTTTAAACATGCTCTCTGTTTAAAATAAAAAAATAAAGTAAAACTGTATGAGGCAAAGAGGAGTTTTTCCTTTTTTTTTTAAAGAGAGGCGTGTTTTCTGGTTGGGGAGAGGTAGAGAGAGGCATGGATTGTCACGGGCTTTGTTTTGGTTTCAGAGACAGCTCTACAGTGCACCACCTAGCGGCGAAAAACTTGCTTTTACCTCCTTTAATACACATGTATTATTAAATATTTGTGACGAAAACGTCAGGACTTTTTAGCTAAAACACAACAATTCAGCAGGAGGAATGTCAAAGCCGTGGGAAGCCTTTCTACTAAACAACAACTGATGGTGAATTTCAGCCATCGGGCAACAAAAAGCAGGATTAGAGTGTCAGATCTTCAATAACGTGACCGTCCCTAGCCAGTACCCCCTCCGCAGACCTGTGGGCTGTCTGTGCATTCAGAGCCAAGAAGCAACAGACTGTAGGAGGGGGAAAACACTGCATTAATGCACAATAAAATAAATTGCATTAATTGCACTCAGAGAGCGCAGATCTCTGCCAGCCATTGTAAGATTTTTTTTTGCCAATGATTATGGACATTATTTTTGAGTTAAAAGCTCTAAAGTAGAAATTATCCCCATGTCTCCATAGTAAGGAATCCTTTAAAAATCCCTAGATGCAGGCGGGGATCCAGATCGCCCCACAAATCTCATCACTTATTCCATTTCTGAGATTCCTAAAAATTTCAGCAAAATCCCTCCACAACAATCTGAGGTATGATGCAGACAGACCATTCCTGCTGAACACATAATTAATGCGTTACAGTGTCACCATCTCCACCATCTACAGCATGTTACAGTGAAACATTTTTAACTTTGTGCATGTTGTTGTATGCAGTCTATTTTAATAAACATTAATATCTGACTGCAAAACTGGGGCGGGGCGGCCAGAGGCAGATTTATGTATTAGCATTTCATTTTCAGTCTGAGTGCGGTGCAGACATAAACATCTCCTGCTTTGTCTCTGCAGCTGGAAGGAAAAAAGTTGCTAAATAGAGCAGCAGAATCAGTAAGTTAACAAAACTGCAAGTTACCGGCTCCGATTTTATGCACACAAGCTTGCACTTGCACACGTTCCATTTGGATCCCTGCAGATCCATGGTGGCCAAAGATTAGAGCAGTACCTGCCTACAAGAGGAAATCTAACATCTGAGGTGTGTCAAACATGCACTCAAGTGGAAATGAGACTATAGTCTGACTACAAAGTCAGTTCAAATCAGGAATGAGTCTGTTCCTGTAAATGTGCCACATTTTCACCACCACGGTCTAGTCCTTATGGGGACTTACCAGCATGTCCTGAGATCACTTATTCCCACTGTGGATGTACACAGAGGTATTGATTTCTTATCTCAGGAGTCTGAAGGAAATACAGCACCAAGAGTTTCCACCTACCAGTGCCCCCCGCCCTCCTTACGAGACCCAACACCCCGCCTACAAGGTTGAGTTAATTCATTTTCATCTGGTTTTCTATACAGCACCAAGTCACAAAAGAAGCTTCAGGTTCCATTTCCTCTAGGACAGGTTTATAATGTCTTATTTTCTTCCATTAAAAACAGTCTGATGGTATTAATCCAGTTTACATGAGGGCATGTCAGAGCTGTGTGTAATGTACAGGTGAGCACACTTCCGGCAGAGATGCGGACAAAGCGTGCCGTCCGTGTCAAAAAAAACACGACAACCAGCTGATAATCAGGCACAAATATCATCAACTGTTAAACTCAGCCAGGCAGGTAAAGATGGAAACACTAGCTCCAGCGTGGAGCAGCCGCAATATTTCCCCTGCTGCGGTGCTGATGCCAGAACGTTGTGTAGAGGAACGTGCACAGGTGAGCCTGTTGTCATTGTAGTGATTACCTATATTACAGCTGAAAGGTGATGCAGAATTCTTTGTAGATTTCTTTTTTACCAGCGCATTTCAGCAATTCACTGAACGCGATGAAGGTCGGAAAAAAAAAGCCGGCTTCAGGTTGTTCCAAAAACCACATCTTAAATTCCAATGCCTTTCCAAAAACAAGGAGAAAAAAAACAAACTAGATATTGTTCTTCCACATAACATCAACTTCACTCAACCATTAGCCCAGCCTGTAACGCCTCATCTTGTTAACATGGAGGATCTTTGCTGTTGGAGGCCTGTGTTAGTTTTAGTTTGTGTGAGTTCGACTGAAAACAGTCGGATACCTACCGCAGACTGTTGGCTCTTGAGCTTGTCTCTGTACTCCTCCAGCTCCAGCAGGTTCAGCTCAGGTGGGAGTTTCTATAATCGCACAAATCAGAAACAAACAAACAAGCACATTGATTGTTTGTCGCAGCATCTTCCAACACGGCTGAAAGAACAGAAAATTTTTCCATCTAGAAACGCAGACTTTAAAACCTTCTCACTTCCACGCAGCGACGTGCTCCTTCTAAACAGCGCTCTAATAAAACGCGAAAAAATACGAACGCTAGAACTATAGCATCACATTTCTGGAGCTAAGGATCCCAGCAAGGCTTTCATTTATCATGACAGAGCCAATCTTCACTCTGAAAATCTTCATTTTCAAATAAATCTGTGTATTTCAAAGCGTTTCAGCTAGTTTCACTGATGTGCCTGTAGACAGCTGTCACTCATCCCTGCTTTAAAAAAAAGAAAAAAAAAAGTGTATGCTTAGTAAACACTCTTTGCCAGATCATAAGTCAGATTAGTCAGGAAGGTAGAGGATGTTATTCGGTAAACAGCAAACAAACTCTGCAAGGGAACGAAGTTATTACAAACCCATGGCCCAAAGGATGATAGGTAATTACTTTCCTCTTGACTGAGAGTCTCATTTCAGATGGTGTAGCAATACCAAGATAAATCTAATGAGATTTCACACCTTTCTTCTGGTGAGCGGATGCAATCCATCAATCCGGACCTCAATGATATGCATGTGCTTCAGCAGAAGTGTAAGAGACAGCAGCTCAGGTGAAAAAGCGCTTTATTCCTGCCAGTCAGATGGGGCTCAATGCACAATAAACCGCATTTATTCACATTAGAAATGCAATGCTGCCGTTATCAAAGTTAGTGAAATGTGGAGGGGGTTGATCGAATCATTATTTCAGGGAGGGGGAGCGTGAGAACCGAGGAGCAAGTCTCTTGTCGCGGGGTTTTAATGTAGGCGGTGCTCGCTGACTCAGAAGCCAGAGCTCTGCCATTCCTATCGAGTGACTGACCTCCAGTTCATGTTGCACCATGTCGAAGGAGTCGTTTGAAAAGTAGACCTCCTCGATGCTCTCGATGATTTCCTGCTCGGCCTGGGGGTCGATGGGCTGCTGTCTCAGCTCCCGTAGCTCCTCCTGCAAAACACCCCCAGCCACACACACGCTGAATGTTAAAAGATGTCCTCTATGTAGACATCTGGAAGTTTCACATTCAAAAGTTCCTTTTTTTTTCTATCCAACAAACAAAAATAAAGTCAAGAAAAAGGTTAAATTGGACAATTTCAGCGTGAAGTTGCCAACAGAGGAAGGAGAGGCAGTTTTAAAAAAGATATTGTTCAGAAAAGTGAGGGTGAAGGTCAATGTGAGAAGACTTCAGAATAAATACAAAGCTGAGAACAGTGGACCAGAAGAGGGTGTGAGGAGGAAGATGGGGGTGAAAGGAGGAGGGGGAAAATGTTAATTGCAGGCTTTAGAGGAAGATTGCAGCTTGTTTCATAGGACAGCTGTCAAGAGGAATGGCAGCCACGAAAGAAAAGACAGGAATGACCCAAAAAAAAAGAGAGAGACAGAGGACTGAGGGAAACATCAGAGCCTTATTGATTAACAAGTGCTGCATCCATCAAGCCTTACTGCTGCTGTGGGACTTTCAGATGAAATAGTTTTAAGCCGATATTCTCTACCGACACCCCTTGATGAGTCAAGATGCACTCGCATGTTAGTGGAAAAGGGTTGGAGGGGATCTCTGAAGGATTTTTCAAGCGAAATTTCCTTTAAATAATAGGTTAGAGCAGAATAAAACCACCAAGTCTTTTCTTGTTATTAGCTGACAGAGTGAATCTGAAGACATCTTTTGACAAAGGAATGTAAATGTTAGTAGAAAAGGGAGCAACACTCATTGGAAACACACCATAACAGCTGCAGTGGGCATCCAGTGGAAGGAAAGTGGGATAGCCGGGATGAGAGAAGTGGTAAGTATGTTTGCTGGCCCCACAGATGAGCTGCGTAATTGTAATGCTCGCCAACTCGGATATGATTGGTAAAATTGGTTCCTAGAATAAAGATGAAGTCTTCCTCAAACTGGAAAAAAAGCAAGTGTACCACCTTTTTTTGTGCATCAGTGGAATATTCTTCTTTTTATGCCAAATCAACAAAGAATAACGGAAACCCAGGTGTAGATATTTAATTCAAGCTCCAAGATAGAACATGGCCAAAATGTGTCGCATTTAAAAAATCCCAGCATCTTCAGAACATATTGCGAGGACGCCTACTTATGCTAATGTAAGGCATCTGTACTCATAACCCAAGCTAAAAACTGCACAAAGGCTGAATAATTACATGAGAATACCAGATGAGTTACCATGCTGGGTGGCTGCACTTCACACATACAACGATGGGAAGCATTTGTTCATGTGAAATCTGAGTATAACTTCTTATTTATTGAGGCTTATTTCAAGGTTTCATTAGCACATTAAAGTGCGACGGTGTGAAAAAACAGGCCATCGACTTAGGAAGAAGATGACCCTTTCTGAAATTATGGGACAAACGGAATCCAAGCGCTTATACGAGCATGCATTCTTCATTGAATAAACCGGATAACAGACAACGATGGAGAACACCTTGTTACACAGTTGTTAATCCACAAACATTTCCCGTCAGCAAGACGCATCAAGGTGTGCCACCCAAGAATCTGAATAAATCTCTTCTGTGGATGACAGCGTGTCTAGATGAGTGACATTTATATGAGGAGACGCTGCTGCAAGTCATTTTAATGTTCAAATATAGCATCATCTAATTCAATTACACCCACAGAATCCCCCTTATTATTCTAAATATAACATCTATACATGGCCAATGGGATGATTAGAAAGAAGCGTCATGCAGTTGTGCATGTGTGTGTGCACGGACCTTAAGGCGAAAGGTGTGTGATCCCATGTTTAAATCAGGTAAAGGAGTGAGCAGGAGGCCCCCAGGGGAGATGTGTGGGAGAGCGCTTGAGATTGGAAAGGAGAATTAGCAAAGAGGCAGGAGAGCACGCTTCACTATCAAAAAGGGTGGGTGGGAGGGAAACCAGCTCGAATGAGAGGGAAGCTGAAAAAACAAAAAAGAAGGGTTCTGGTGGATGGCTCACTGGTAGCGAAACGTGCAGCAGAAAGAAAGAGACAACGGCGTGCCTCATGTGAGGCCGCTTCAGTTTAGTTTGGAAAAATCTACTTCAGCTATTCATCCCTCCCTCTATTTCACTCACTTGCGGCGATTTGCAAAGCTTAAAAAGATACCCGAGAGCTCACCGAAAGGCTTCCCCGGGTCAAATAACTGCCCATGTCCCCCTCAAAAAAATGAACCGCTGGAGCTCTTTGATCTAATTTCACTTTGAAGGACGAGGGGACAAACAAACCATCCGTTATCTCGCTCCACAAATTAATGAAAATTGCCAACTCAGTGTGGAGATTGCAAAATCTATTTACATCCAAAGAGAAGGAAATTTAACAAGCTTTTATAAAACAATCAAAGTGCATATTTGTGTCTGTGGACAAAGTGCTTAACAACACAGCGTGATAGATACAACAAAAGAGTGTATAAGTAATAGGGGGGGGTTCGTGGAAAATCCTTTGAGATAAACAGAGATGTGAGAGGACATTCATCTCCGCTATGGAATCATTCATTAGAGGAACAAATTAAAAACCTCCTTGTGGTAATCAACATTGAATATGCATGCGGATCTAACTGGCTGTGCATCCTTGTCTGCTGGTGAGGAAGGGTTTTAACACTGTTGTCCTTCGGGACATTAATGCACAATCACAACAAACAGCACGATGCAGAATTCAATACTGTTAACAGCTGGTGATTTAACAAATAATAATATAGTATTTATGCTTGGAAGTACGTGATTATTACACCTTGCATTCAGAATTGCTTCTTAATAAGAGAAAAACATGAGCGCACTGCATCTGTAATGTCACATTGCTGTTTTATTGGATGACTCGCTGCATAGTCTGGCTTTTGAATATATAATTAGAAATGACTGGGTCTGAAAAAGAAAAATAGATAAATAAAACTTGACTGGGTCCTGTCAAAGTGAGTTACGTTCTCCCTCATTATTTCTGTGCGGACTGAAAGCGTGCCCTCCTCGCATTTTGATTCCCGGTCCCTGCCATCAGTGAATACTTACTACACATTAAAGTCGGCAGCTCATCATTCCCATCCTATAATTTGAGGTAATACTACAGGATTAAGCAGGCAGTGCGCTCAATTTGTGGAAATAAATGTTCCCTTTTCCTTTTGGGTATAAATGGGTTCTTGAATGGAAGCGTGATGGGTGTATAAAGGGTGATCCCTGCTGGTGGGAAATATTTACTGTGTTTATCTGAAATGTTAATGACGAAAAACAGCAGGAAAAATACAATGTCTGGAGAAAGTCACTGTCACCATTTTTCTTAAAAGGAAGGTTTTTTTATTTCTTTCAGTGTGTCACTGAATCACATACTTTCATATGTATCTATCTCTTTTTTTATTTACATAAGGGTTAATGGAATTACTTTTCTCAACAACTTCTGTCACTTTGAATTTATTCAGCAAGATTAAAAAAATAAAACTGAAATGAAATAAATAAATCATCCACTTTCAGCAAAAGCATTTTTTTATTTGTCTTTTAAACTAATCATCGGTGTAAAAGCTTTAAAAATGATCCCTCAACCACAATGCCCTACATTATCCAACATAATAAAGTTACTCTTAATGCTCTGAATTCCTTTTCTTTATATTTATTTTTGCTTCTTTATTACTAAATTTACACAACACTGCTGGACCCGACCGGAGGGGGACAGACAGAGGATGTAAAGAGAACAGAAAAGAACAGGAAAATAGAAATAAATAATATGAAATAAAATAAAAGGAATAGATAAAAGAAAGGAATAAGGAGCAGCACTAGTAATTGGTGTCTGGGTGACCCAGCTTCTGTCTGGAGGTTTTGTTGAGCTTGAAATGAGCTACAATATTGTGGGTTCGCGCTACAACAAGTGTGATAACGTGCACGCACTTCAACAAGTCATGCTCAAGCTTCTACACAGGAGAAAGCAACGAACAGTTCATAAATGCTTAGCACAACACGGGAAAGCTGCTATACAGGCCTACATAAGAGATGAATAATGATGCTTTGAGGACAGTAATGCGCACATTTTGGACAGAGATGATATTTGGTCATGCGGGAGCAACTCTCAGGTGACTGAATAGCTAACAAAATGTTCAGGTGAGTCAGCAAGTCTGCTTACATAACCATCAAAACCCGATAACTGGACTAATCAGATCATTGTAATAATCTACATGACTTCTGGAATGCGATCTTCAAAAAATTCTTGTCAATATTTTCTACAAGTAAATGTTTTTCTTTATTTACTGAACATAATGTGTTTGAGTTTTTTTTGTGCGTTCAACTCGTGTTGAGACTGCGTTACTTCTGTCTTATGACAGAAGTAGTTAAATGAATCAGTTGCACGTAGCTACACAAATTATGGCTGTTACCATATCAAACATATCAGATTTCGCTGGATTATCCGATTTTTGGAGCGCATGTAAATGGACACAGTAAGACACGACACCGTAACGACCCTTTGTTTTTGTGATGGATGTCCATAGGTTTGCCTTTTTTTCTTTTTTTACATGTTCTGATTAACAACTAACTACTTCAATAGTATCTATTTTTTCCATTTTTAAATGCGTTTAATGGAAGCCATGTTTGATAAGTCAGAGTTAAGGGTTAGAGGGAGAGACGAAACACTACACTGAAAATCCTTTACTCACTCAGAGATATCATCTGCTTTGAACAGAGAAAAATGGAAACTTAGGAACACAGGGAGATTACAAAATGGAATGAAAACATCAAAACTGTCAAAAATAACTTGGGGCTATTTGGAAGGAATCAAATGATTAAAAAAATATTATTCGGATGTGTGAATGTCATTTTAGACGGTATCCAATCAGAATCTTAGGGACACAGCAGATGAAAAAGGACTTTCTGAGAGGATTTTCTTCCGATGGTACATAGATGATTCCTTCCTGTCCAACTCTGTGTGCACACATAGCAAACATTAACAAGCTTTGGCCAATAAATATGCTTCCTGAACATCCATTCAAACAGAAAAATATTTAATTTTGTTCTATAGTGACATAAGTCATTCAAACACCGTACTCACACAAACTGTCCTGCACCTTTAAAACTCTAATAAACCCTTGAAAATTTCAAACTTCCATTACCACCTAAACAAGCCAAACAGATCTGTTGGGGAGGTTTGTTGTCTCGCAGCTTCATTACTGGGTTTCAACTGTAACAAAAAAAAGCATCATGACTCTGTTTATAAAATGTGAAAAAGACAAAAAAGTTAGATTCTTTTACTTTCTTGCTTCTTCAGACTAAGTCAAAACATCTAAACCATTTTGTATTTGAAAACATACAAAACAGAGGCAAGCCCTGACTCATAGCAGACAAATGAAATTTTATCCTGCCCCTGCTTACGACCCAAATGCTATCAAGCAACAGGCCAAATAGAGACTTGACAGGTTCATTTATCAATCATCGCCCACATCAGTCTCCTATTTATCAGTTAGCCAGATGCTGCTGTAAGCTGCTGAAGGATGAAAAATTACTTGAATTGTGGCTAAAATGGTTGGAGACGCATGAATACTTCCAATCTCAAAGTACCACAGCTATAATAACACATCCTGTCAAGCACCTTTGGGTCCCCTCTCCTGTACTCTGCAGTACATTAAGTTGCACAATCTTCCCCTATGACAGTGGTAATGGATTATTCACCTACAAACAGGCAGGGCTACAGACGTTTAAAAGCTTGGCATGCAAAGAGGTCATTTCATTTTCGTGTAAACGGGGATGTCCAGCAGCAAAGTAAATAAACTCAAAGCATAATAATAGCATCAAATAATTGCCCTCTCTGCTTTAGCTGAACACACAATAGGAAGGTGTTTGCACTGCACACAGAAAGGTGAAGTCATAGGTGATCTAGAGCAGCATGTTAAATTTACACAACTCTCACATTCACACCAACTACTTGCTTTTTTCATGTCTTATTATCTGCCGCTGACTCATATCGCACAGGCCAAACACAGTAGGTATGATAAGATCTACAGTCATTCTTGGGGTCAACATTAAAAGAAAAGACTAATATGTCAGGCTAAGAACTAAAGTGGTGTTTGATTACTGCATTTCCAGTTAGTCCACGTCACCGGAGACTGATTCCAAAGCCATGTATCCTAAGAAAATAAACTAATCTTTCTGAAGAACTCATCTGTTTTCATTGTAGACTTGATTATGCCTGAACAATAAATGGCTGTGTTTCTCATCAAAGAGTAGGAAAACAGGTGGCTTCATTTCTACAATGGCAATACACCAATCTTACAGAATTACATTTAACAGATAATCAAATATCATGAATATCATGCTTTTTTAAAATAATAGTATGGGCTTTTATTATCAACCAGAAAGATATTTTTGAGGTTGATCTTGAATAACTCTTCAGGATGATGAATCAACAGAAAAATCTTCTGCAGTCATTTCCATCCTGCATTGCAAATATTCACACGATTAATTAGCAAAGGACACAGGGAAAGGAACATCTAATCGCATGCAAGACTTTAAAGCCAGCCAGGGTCACGATCGAAATGGCAGCGAACCGAAAAACCACAACTTTAGAGGGAGAGAAATTAAACGTCTAGTTCAATCGTCCAGGCTGATTTTATCCAGCTCTGTGGATTAATAGAGTCGGTCACCTTCCAAATTGTGCTCAGCCGCATCAATAAGAAGGTCATCGCTAAAAGGCAAAGTCAGAACGAAGCCAAGAGCTAGCAGTGCATTGAGGTGTCAGGAAGTAAGAGATTGTACATTATAGAGCTTCGGTGCGGTGCTGTTCTGTCAGCGATTGACAATTTGAATTTGTACAAGGTGATAATGACAAATGCTTCCTGTGAGAAAGAATGACTAACATTTTTTAAACCAACCACACCAAACTGTCACTTTGCTGACATGAAGATTTATGTTAAGTCTGTTAAAGTGATGTAAATAGGGTGCATCTGTTTTGTTTTTTTCTAAAATTGCAGTTTAGCAAACACTGTGTGTGCTTGACTAATCCCATTTGCAGAAAGAGCAACATTAGTTGACAAAGCAGTCACTAAACAATTGTCATAAAGTTCTGTTTAAATTCTCATGTATTCATGAAGTATTGAGCTTTGTTTTTTGTCAAATTAATGGCAAAATTATTGTCCTTTTCTGTACCTATGACACTTAAAATCCTTGTAAAGAGTATATCTGTAGACCTCCAGCAATGTAAACATATGTAAAAACAAGGTTTTTGTTTGCCTTATAAGACTTTGGACAAAAAGAAGCAATTTACAATGCAATTATAACATCAATAGAACACTTAAATATTCATTTTCCTTGTATATAAAACAAAGAAACTACAGGTGTGAAGTCCACATGTTAAACCGTAAAAACAGAAAAATATAGCTAAATATAGCTAAATAACTCTTAAGATGGTGTAAAATGGACGCATTCATCTCATTCAAAGCGTTCACCTCAAATAATCTAGTCCAGGCTGTTATGCTATAAATGATGCTACAAAAAGATTACAAGTTGTGCTTCTCAATTTACAAAAAAACTGTGTTTTTAAGTTATGCATTAGATTTTACAAACAAGTCAAGTCAGTGCAGTGGCTTTGCACAACACCTACACCAATGCAGAGATCCTGTTTTATGTTCACCTGATAATGCAAGCGCGGACTACTCAGACCTCTTTTCACAATAAATCCATAGGGTGAGTGGTAATTTCCCCACGGTTAAATGGACAACATTGCAGTAAGTCCGAATCTACTACTCTGAGAGATGTCGATTTTTACCAAATACAACAAAAAAAGAGCAGTCAAAGTTTACCAGCCATTACAAGAATAGTGACAGTCCAAGTCTGAGGCTTGTCATAAAGCTTACCTTGCTCGGGATCCTCAGGTTCTCCACAGGGCTAAGGTCTCCCATGGTCTCCTGTGGGCTCTTCAGGCCCTGTCAAAGGAGCCAAATAAAACGGTGAACGTCGTTTTATTCATCATATATTCTCTCTCCTTTTTTATTATTCAACTTCCTCTCGTTGTCACACAGCTTACTATTCATCAGCACACAGCATTATTCAGCAAAAAGTGGAACTAACGGGTAGATTTATGATAGCGATGTGCTCTGGTGTGTCCAGTGAACCACTGAGTGTAAAATTACTGGTTGTGCAAACTGAACTTCCCTAACCGCCCAGTCTTCACGGTGTTCCACGTTTTTGGGTGCTTGTGGTAAATCAATACAAGGCCCTAAATGTGACTTCAACTGGAAATGTTGTCTTCATACGAGGTGAATTGCTCGTGGATGTGATGCAGTCGGTAAACACTGCAGTTACACCGACTGACTCTGCGTTTAAAGAGCCAAACTGTGAGCTGTCAAATTAGCCAGTTAGCTTGGCTAGCCGTTATGCTAGCCACCTGCAGCTGTCACCTGATAAATAACTAAAAGCTCGTTTTCAGAAGGGCTTCTTTCCTCACCTGACGGGCCATTAGAGACTTGATCTTCTGCATCGTAAGTCTGACTCGGGAAGTGGATGAATTAATATTCTAAACTTTAATTTTTCCTTGTTGTCAACAAAGCGAGTCCATCACTACGAGACGAAAGCCATAGTTGACTGTCACGTGACTGGAACGGCAGGAACTGTTACTGGAAGAATGTGAAAGCATCCTGGGAAATGTATTTTATTTTCATCCCACTTGGTTTATGCTTGACTAGGATCGTTCACTGATAAAGCTGGAAATATTAAGTTAATATTGATAGTAAGATTTATCATGATGGGTATAGAAAAAAAACTGATATAAATTTCTTTTTTCATATATATTCAACAGCATTAATAGCTCAACGTGTTTTTCTGTTTTATACCACTGGGGGGTGGTGATACAGCACAACAAAGACACACTATTTTTTTTGGCGTCATGTGAGACAACTCAAAAACAGGTACTACGCAAAAAAGGAAGTCGTATTAATTCCATTTTATTTGTTTGGTTTTTACTTTTGATACTAAACCACACAAACAAAAAGTATAGTCTATGATAGTAATAATATTAGTAATAATACTAATAATAAAAATAATTATTATTGTTGTTGTTGTTGTTGTTGTTGTTATTATTATTATTATTTCACATTTTTGATCAGTCACTATTACTTGTAATTTTTCTATTAGGAATGTAATAACCGTAATACAACTGGGTTTTATCGTTGTGGCTCTGTTAAATAATACACATTTACATTCATGAGCATGTGAACCAAATATGACTCAGTGCCATGCACTGCCATCCCTGCCAGGCAATTACACCTGAGTCTGCACTGTAAACTGTTCCAAATAATTACAAAAATGGTGCAAGCAGACATGAAATCTCCCTTCTTTGTAATTGCCCCCTCAGGAGTATCAAGCAGCACTCGGTTTATAGCAGGAAGGCAGCATGCCGCAGGCACTGTGAGATCTAGTTCCTGGTTAATGATGCCTCAAGCTATTTCCCAGTCAAATGAAGGTGAGGCTGCTCTCCTTAGGTGAGTTTACTCCACTGTTGTTTGTTAGGCAGTCATCCACAATGAGGAGCCTCCCTTCAAGCATACGCTGAGACAGAACAGATGGCCGCCTCTACCCGGAGATGCCACCACAAAGACATTGCACACTCAGTTGGTCAATTCACAAGCTATTATTAGAACCAGTTTCAATAAGCTACTTGTTGTTATGCAAGGGGGCACCATGTTAAAATAAAATGTATAAATTTGAATGAATACCAGATTCTGACTCTTTCAGTTTAATGAGTCAATGCGTTATACTTATGAAGGTATAGGCTAATTAATTGCCATGTTAGTATATAGTACCATATACTGTACTTCGATTAGTTAAATTCTCTACATTTTTAAGGAAATTAAACTGATTAACTGGGGATGAACCTTGAAAAGTGCCTTTTCAGCTTTTCAGTTTTAGATTATAGTAAAAAACTATTTTTTGTTTTTTGTCCTACAACAATTCTAATAGAAATAACCTAATAACAATACTCAGTAGAAATGTACAAAGAACTGTTCCCTTGAAAGAGATTATGGAAAACATGTCAATTGCATATAAACCATAAGTTCAAAGCCTCAGTTTTCTTAAACGAAATACTTATGTCTGAGCCTCTCATAGGGCTTGTCTATTTTTCTTCACATCCATGTAAACTCACAAATCTGGGCAGGCATACAGTCTTATGTATTCGTGACAAGGTTTCAGCAGGAGCAGGTGGAGGACACTCTGCCACATGCTGAACCATCCGTCTGTTCTTGCCAGCCTCCACATCACGCCAGGTACACAGCATACCAATACACCAAATGCTGACAGAAACGAGCACTCTGCTGCATTTTTGGAACAATAAATACATCTTAAACTCCTGTGAGAAGAGAAATCACAGCCAAGACATCAGATAAAGACTGACTGTAAAGCAGCAAAAAAGCTAACAGATTTGCTGGCTTTGACTATTTCATTTATTTATCTATTTAATTCTAAAGATGTGTGAAGAAAAATTTCAAACCTTGACTTATACCATTTTTTAAAGGTATGAAGGGAAAAAATACAAATATAAAGAGAAACATAGCAAAACAAACACTCTTTTGCTTGTTTGATTGTATGTAATAAACACATTTTCAAACGACACAGTGTAGTAAACAGTTATATCTTTAATAAAGTACAAAACAAACACCTAAATGAAAACTGTACATTGATTTCCTTATTTAAGAATTTGAATATATTACTTGTGGGCTTAAAGAAATGCTACATTTGAGGAAAAATGGTCATGTACAGAAACTCTGACAGGCAATAAGAAAAATAAATTCTGTTGATCCATTTTCAAAATTTTGCCTTTTTATTTATACTCGCTCTTGTTGCAACTAGCTATAATTGGAAGTCCTGTATTTGCATTTGCTTCAACTTCTTCCTGTGCCCTTGCTTTTTATGCTTGGTTTGTATACAGTCTAACCATACTGTCGAAAATCCTCAAGGAAAACCTTTCACACACATCATCTGACAATGCTACTAACTCAAACCTGCAAAATCACTTCTCTATGACATTGTTGCTTCTATTTAAGGTACATACTCTCGTGGTACCCAGAGCATTATAGCACCAAAACCACCGGGAACCTTTAGCATACCTCAGTGGTCCAAACAGTCATGTTTTACACACAATCTATGCATATAACATCTTGTGGCTCTAATTAGTAATATATATATTTATATTAAAAGAATACTTAAGATAATGTGCTGTTTGTTTTTCTTGATCTCTTTTCTTCAGAGTGCAAAGTATTAAAGCTCAAAATCCACACTAAAGGGAGTTATTCAACTGTTTTCATCACCTTGTTTGCAGAACAGCTCGTCCTTCCTTCACTTGTCAGCATACCATGAAAGACAAATACAGTTTAGAGTTGGCCTTGTGGATAGGATGGTGTTGGTTTATGTGCAGACAACAAAATATGAGCACCTAGATGGACCTTTTGGGAGGAATATACGAGCAACTTTGAGATATTTCAGACCGACTGCTGGCATCAGTTTTTGATTAGAAATATTGACTTTATAATTACATTGTAAGGAATTAAGGAGGATTAGTTCAAATGATCAATGCTATGTAATGAGACAATATATGAAAACATTGTTTCTTTTTAAAAGAACAATATCTAAATATAAAGGTCGATTCAGTTAGTCCCCCAAATGTTTTTTCCTTTATTATTTCCTCATTCATAAACATGAATTTAGATCAAACCAAAAAAATGGATCATCAGAATGACTTTTTCCTTTTTCCTCTAAGAGCAGTTCTGCATATGGAAATAAACAAATATGAGCAAATAATAGTAATAGAAGAATTATATTTATAAAGGCTTTTTGGAATACATGTACAATATTTACATTTCACCAGAGTATATCTTATATGAGAAAATGCATTAATTATAACACTTATTAGAAAACATACTTGATTAGCAGGAAATGTTACCTTAAAATTGGATTGTTGACAATGATGAATTCATATCCTAAATTAACTCTATGTTTCAAAAGTAATGAAAGAGGAAGAATTTGGTCCTTTAAAACAATGGAAAACTTGCTTGGCTTTGTGAGATTTTCACTCTTGGGCAGAAAAAAAAGACTTTTTAAAAGATTTTTAAATATCTCAAACCATATGTGTGTTTTTATCTTGTGACAAAATCTGTGAAAGACATTTCAAATACTTTCCAAACACTAAACATTACAGTGCATCATCAGATAGTGTACTCCAACAAGTCTCCGTAATCCCTTGTGCAAAATAAACTGAGCCACCTAACTCAGAGCTTCAGGCTTTGACAACTGAGACATTTGAGGATAAAGCTACATGGAGGTCTTGAACGGCAACAAGTGTAAATGATATCAGTTTCCTGGTAGTTACTTGAGCAAACTGTGACTGGGGGTTTCAGGCACATGTCTAATAACATCATAGATGGTGGTGTTAATATCCTGAATTGACTCGAGGCGGGCAAGAGATTTGCATGACACCTGGGAAAAGAGGTGATTTGAAGAAAATGAAAAACCCAAAAGACTTTAGCACACTACTAACTTTTTCTGTAAAGGTACAGTATTTCACAGTGTGTAACATGTTAAATACCTGTGCAGATTCCATTTTCCCAGGTATGGAGACGAACTCATAGATGCCAAAGTCCTCCTTTGCATCCTCGTGACCTGCTTGATGCACATTTCAAATTTTACATAAAGATTTATATTACAAAAAAGCAGTTTCCAAGTCAAGCTTTAGACTCAAAGGTATAATTCAACAAACATGGACTTGCTTTTCAGTTTCTTGTTAAGGAAGTATCCTGAAATATAATTGTCAGGATCTGCTCAAATATAATATAACTTTTTTTCTGGTCTAATGATCTTTTTGACTACTGAACTGCTGATGCTGGTGTAAACCATTATTCTGATTGGTTGATGTGTAGATGTGGGAAAACTGCAAATAAATTGTCGTTTGAGATCAATAAAGCTGTCTGAGCCAGTTATCCTGACCCTTGTTTACTTTCTGCTTTAGGTCCCTCCCATCTAAAACCTGTTTTTCAGAAATGACTCGGAGGATGAAACCAAACCCGAATCCCGGTCATCCATTACTTTCTATAATAACACCTCATAAAATATAATGACAGATGTGTTTATATGTAAATAAAAAAACATACTTTGTTATATGGGTGCCCTGAATGATTGCAGTGTTTGTTGATGGTGTTGGAGGTTAAAACATCCACTGATGTATGTGGAAAAAATAAAATAGTTTACCCGAACGATGTGGTCGTTTCTGCTCTGAAAATGATCTGAAAACAAAATTGAAAATAAAGCAGTAACTTAGAATGTGTGCTTTTAAAGGCATGGTAATAAGAATCTGTTGATTTGGTATTTAAGCCTCGTACCTGCTGTAAAGCTTCACCAGCACTGTTGAGATCAGAACGACAAAAAGACACAATTATTTACAGATTTGTAACGGACAAAACTTTTAACATAACACTGACTCATTTAAAGGAAGATGCTATTTTGCCCTTGTAGCCCTCAGTTTGACTATATTTGCAAGTTATTTACATTTCTTAGTAACTTCAGCATGTAAGAACTCAGTGCAGAAAAACAATCTATCAGGAAAAGATCAGAATTTTACAGCCAGAATATTCACATTTCATTTTTTGACCGTGTTAAAGAAACTCATGTCAAAGCAAAAGTAAGATGACATCTAACCTCTCCTTGGGTCACATGTTCCCTTGATGAAAAACAGCATGCAGCCGATGATAAGCGAACAGCTGACAAAAACGGCCACCAGTGGATACACCGATGCGCCCGCACCCTGGGTGTGCTTCTCTTGTCCTGTTAATAAACAACAGTGTTGTGAATAATATGAACAGGTAAGCTTGCAACACGGCTCTGTGATGGCTGTGATAATTCACCTTTTTGATCAAGACTGAATGACTGAATAAGTGTTATTTTTCCCGGATGTCGTTACACTGCTGTGGATGGAGTGTGAATGAAAATTCGGCTAATTTGATTCCAAAATAAAAACTATAAGACAGCAAAAGCAAAAAAGTATTACCAAGAGTCCTTAAAAGAGCACAACAACCTCCTAACATTTGCAAAAGCAATGGCCTACACTAAGGTGTCCAAAGAGTCGGACACAAGTCCTGACATACTCATCAGATCTCAGTATAAAACACAGGGTGATGACTGTGCTTGCATTGACATGGAGTGACACAGATGTTCTTCGGTTGAGAAAATAGCTAAAAATAAACAACTGTCGGTTGCAGACATGGTATGAAATTCAGAATAAAGGGCTATAGTATTCTCTCAAACTGCTATGAAATCTGATTAGCTGTAAGCCACACAAATAAAAACATAACACAAATAGACAAAATACAAACAAAGGAAAACGTAAGACATAAAAACAACTACAGACCAAGAAACTGAAACCAATTAAAACAAATGCATTCGATAAAATAAAAAGTTATCTCTTGCTGATATTGAAATCCAAGGAATAAAAAAGGGTTTTTAAAAAAGGTTTAAAAGTTTGCAATAAAGGGGCCTCTCGAAGTTTTAGATATACTATAGCACAAACTATACTGGGTAAAGTAAAGGAAGATTATTCCACAATTGCGGAACAACAGCAGAGATGGGCCTGTCCCCTCTGAGATTCCTCCCAGACCTCAGTGCTTGCAGGAAAAATTGGTCAGCCGACATTTAGACAACTAAACGCAAACATAAGAAGTTTGAAATGAACCCTAAAAATTAACAGGCAGCTAATGGAGTAAAGACAGGACAAGGGGTGATACGTCCTTTTCTACCTTAAAGTTAAAGGTCGTGCTGCAGAGTTCTGAATCAGCTGTAGACGTGACAATAAGGACTGACAGACTCCAACATCCTAACAATAACCCTAACCCTAATTTGTAATGCTTGCTTTAAAATGTTCTGTCAGGAGCACCAAATATTACCTCTTTTTTTCATCTCAATGAAGTTTAAAAGTTCAGGGCCAACCAAGCTTTAATATCCTCCAAACTATCATGGTCTAACCGAGCAACAATCTTTCTTCTTCAAAGTAAATTTGGCATTAATCACCATAGCTATTCAACACCATGCTTTCTAAGGATGGAACCCAGAGGCAATAAATACAACGAAAAAGGCAGTGGCTCTAGGAGTGAGCCCTGTGGGATTCAATGTGACAGAGGAGCGCACCATGATTTCAAGACTCAAATACTGACACAGAAGGACCTATCCACCAGATAATACTTGAACAAATTAAGTGCAGTGTCACAACTTCCCACATGTTGGTTCAAACAGGACATTAAAATTTTGTGGTCCACTGTGTCAAAGGCAGCAGTTTGATAAAGCGAAACCAACACAATATAGTTACCAGAAACAAACGGCAAAAACACATCACCTTTAGCAATGTTGACTCTGTGCTATGGAGGGCTTTAAAACCTCACTAAACAATTTCGAGTGTGTCATGTTTATCCTAAAAAGGACCACACCAGAGGACAGACTGCAATAAATCTCAAAAACATACTGTGCGAAACTTTCAAAAGTTTCTTAAAAAAATTGCTGAGGAGCAGAATCATGGGGGGAGCCTGAGGGTTTCAGACGAACGCCATCTAAAAGAGAAAATCAAAGTGCTAAAGCGGCTAGTTTTTGGCTTTGGTGTGACCCTCTTTCTCTGCCATTGGGGTTAACTTTCATAACGTCCGCATCACTACAGGAACGCTCTTACTGGCTGATTAGAATCCGGACATTACGAAAGTTAACCCCATTGGCAGACAAAGAGCGTCACGCCAAAGCCGCTTTTGCTAACTAAAATAGATCAACGTATTATCGTGTATAGCTGCTTTAATGACATGGCCAGTTAAACACAGGTTGTTCTTTTTTGTTTGTGTGTGACCTCTCCAGGTAAGACACTGATAGCTCATGGGTGGTTTTTTTGGCATTTTAACTACAGAATCTCAAACATTAAAATGGTTAGCCTGCTATTCTTTTCTCTTTTTCTGTAAAATAACGGAGACAGGTGGCTTTGAAAAAAGTTTGCTGTTCGAAACAGTGTCCAGCAGCAAAATAAGAACAGGATTATATTAGGAATACAGCAAACTTTAAACTGCAAAAACTGGCAATGAACAATCCAACCCCACCTTAAATAAAGTAAAACAAACATAATATGATTGTATGTATTTAGAAAACTAACCCTAAAACAACACAAGTGTGTCTGTAACATATTTTGTAAAACTGTCATTATTAGAAGATCATCTGTGAAAGGTCATAAACCAGCTTGGTGTCAATAAGACATAAAGTATGTCACGACATGTTGACTCATCTGACTGCATTTTAAATCATGGCCACTATCAGCAGTAATCATCAATGTTCCTCTCACAGTATCACCAAGACAACATATCTATGTCGCATTCAGTACACAGAAACTCCACATGCAATAAAACTTAGTCAACAAATACAACAGCTGTTATCCACTGTTTGCTTTCCCAGCAACTGAACCCTAAGACAGACTGCAGGCGCTGGAACCTATTACTAAGATAAAGCCTTAGTTTCATATTAACCATGTATATTTCACGATTAATCCATCAGCTGCTTTCACTATTCAATAGTTGTGCCAAATAATGCACCTCCTACAGTTTTCTGCCACCCCACCTGTTCTCAAAGCCAGCCAGTTTTTCTCATTGGCAACTAGGATCTTCAAAGCTTACCAAACTCTTCAGCTTTTGGCATGACGCACTGTTTACAGAACGTTTTTCTAAGAGGATTCCCAAAACCTACCCACGCTCTGTTCCCTCTTGCCGTGTTCCACCCTCTACCCACCTGTTCCTAAGCTGGCCACCACCAGAGTAAACTGGGCCTCGTCTTGCTTCTGTGTCACATTGTTGAAAGCGCGGCACAGGTACTCCTCAGCATGGGCCAGCCTGTAGAAGCGCACTTCCAGTCGGGGACCCTCAGTGATGATATGAGTCCTATTGAGGCTCTTAGAGATCCATACGTAGCTGTTTGGAGGGTTGGAGTCGGCCAGGCATTCAAAGAAGACAAGCTCTCCGGGATTAATGGTGAACACCTCCCCTGTTTGAAGGCCGTGTTCGGATTTCACCTTCAGGTTGTAGGGCCCATCTGTGTATGCGAGGAAAACATGTCAGTTTGCTTAAACGATGATGTAGTAACTGTCTCATCTGAAGCATGATGGGCTAATTTTGCTTTGATGTGTTGTCAGCGGATATTCGACAAATAAGATTGGGTTTCAAGAGGAAAACCTGCTCAGAATATTTGCAGGGTATGACATTTGAGGAAAGGACAGTATGTAAATACAAGTTAACAGTCATGTTATCTTTTCTTTCATTTTCAGGGCAAAAGTTTGTTTACTCACTTCTCTGTCACAGGCGACATTATTAGGGCAGAGAAACAGAATCTCTGTTGATCTCCTAATTTAGAGGGAGTGATAAGCAAGATCAATTAAAGCTAAAATATGTGAATCCTGTCATTTCTGGGACATTTTCTGCACTGTGTATTTGTTACACTGCACATTGACTCACAATCATGGGTTTTGTGGAAATTTGGAAACAAATTCAAATTATTTTAAAGATAAGACTCTTAGTTTAACGCCAGCCTCACAAAACCAGTAAAGCATTATCGGTGCATCTACACTTTTTTTTTCGGTAGAACAGAGGAGCTCTGTGAGATAAGTCTGCTCCCATGCAAATACCTTCCCATAATATTCACGTGCTTTCAGCTGTCGGCAAGCAGGCTGAGCTCATAGAAATTTACATATGACCAAATACTTTCAGGGCACTGTGCTAAAGAGACAACTCGTAGGTAGACCTACTCTGTGGTTTGTTTGTAGGAGAACGTTTAAATAAACGAGAAGTTTTATTGTGGGAGAAAAAGTGTAAGAAGTAACTGGAACTTATTTTCGCAAACAATCCTGACTTAACAGCGTTAAAAGATCATTTGTTGGATTGAATTTTGACTTTCATCAGAGAATCTAACTCCATTTAAACGTACACAATTCAGATTACAATCAGGGTAAGGGTTGTGCTTAGGGTTGCATCAATTGGCATCGGTACACTAGTACTGGTATCAGTACAGATACTGATCTAAAATACTCATACTCATGAAAGTTGATCGATACCAGGAACTGATAACAATTTATTAGGCGCAATGTTTATTTTCACTCAAAATTTTTGTTGTCTTTTTTTTTTTTGTCATTTTAATTGACATTGTATTTTTTCCTTATGTCACTATCATTTGTTGTAAAAAACAGAGTAGAATATAAAACCTTTCCTCCAATTTATTGCATTTTTTTAGTGTGATAGAAGTATTGGTATTGGTACTCAGTATCAGCAAGTACTCATATTAAAGTATTGGAATCGTATCGGTTTGGAAAAAAGCTGTATTGTTGCATCCCTAGTTGTACTATTTCCACACGACTTTATACATCATCTATATTCAGACTATGCTCATTGTTTATAACTTCCCACCAGTGCCATCTTTGGAATTCTCTCAAGTTTTGCACGTGTACTTTTTAAAGATGTTTTCTAAAAACATAATAACACTGATAGTAAAATGAAAGGTAAACTTTTAATTTTGCTCTCCAGTCAGAATCATACCCTGAATCTCCAAATTTACAACTCTCTGTAGATCTACTGCATGGATGGACAATACTTCTCCGAATAAAAATCTAAATAAGAACTTTCTCATTAAATAAGTAGTTTCTAAGCTTGTAAGTTGCTTTCCTGGAACAGGGAAGCTGTCTCTTAAAAACCACTGCAAATGTTCAAATATTTAATGTAGTTTAGACTAATTCCAGACTGGAAAAAAAATTAATAATTGAAATTGAGTTTCTTACGAAGCAGACAAACAGGCAGACAAATCATCGGAGCGACTCACAGTACACGTTGAGCTCCACCGGCCTGCTGTTCTGGCCCTTGCTCACTGGATTGCTGGCAACACAGTGGTATGTCCCCTTGTCCTCTTTTCTTACAGGACTGATGAACAGTGTAGAGTTGTCGTGGGTGAAGTGGTACCTCTCAGTGGGAACCAGTGCAATGTTATCCCTAAACCACTGGAACACAACTCTCTTTCCTCTCTTAACAGAACAAGTCCAAGTTACATTTGCTTTGTCTTCTACGACCGCAGAAGATGGGCTCTTCTCGATGTGTGGAATCGAGACAGGGACTAGAAAAACAAACAAACAAAAAAGACATATTGGTCAATTTTGTAGTCGTATCCTAAGACAAATCATCTGATGAACACGTAACTCACCATCTACTGTCACATGAATAGTTCGCTCCTCCTTGAAAATTCGTTCTTTTTCGTTGTGAAACTGTATGTTGACGCTCAGATGATAATCCCCTTCATATTCTGTTTTTAATTGTCGGATCAGCAAAGACATGTTGGGTTTTTTAAAGATGAGGTTGCTGCTGAAGTTCATGTCTGGGATGAAATATGTTTTGGTAAATGTGATCAGTACGGTCGTGGCACCACTCGTGTTGGTGAGGGACCAAGTTCCCTGGATCTCAGCTGCATCCAGTGGAAAGCGGGTCTCCACAGATAGAAGCAAGGGCTTCCCCTCCATGCCATGATGAACCCGCGAAGGGATATGGATGAATTTGCGGCTGACCTCTGACTTAGCACAGACTAGAGTGAAAATAAGTGAGAAGAGAAAAAGAAGATGTTAGGTTTTTCATGCAGTACATATACTAATGGCTCATTTTACCAGGCGATTCCAAATTATCTTCACGTGTGTTTTGCTAGACTCAACCTGAATACTGTGATGTGTGGGTGTGTCAGTGTGATTCTTTCAGGTAACAGGACCCAGCTGCAGTTTTGGTAGTTAAGGAGAGGGTGCTTTCCTGGCAGCTACCAACAGATTTTTCATTTGAACCTACAATTTAATACTTTTGTGCACTAAACAGTCCGATGCACAACAATAATAAAATAATAAAATCCACTAGATGCTGATCACCTTCACTTCTCATTTGGACCGCTCCATTCTTTCTTTGTGCACCCTTTCTTAACTTTTCCACAAAAATGACATCATAGGTTGGTTTGTGTTTGTTGTTATTCGAACCTGTATTTGTGTGTTTGAGCCAGAAACCTACGGGTCACGTACCGAAGGGTTTTTCCACAATTCTATACAGTCTACGTTTCAAAACAACAGAGAATTAATTTTAATTTCTTATGTTTTATCTTATTTAGGTTTTTTCTGTTTCATTTTATTTATTTTATTTATTTTAAAAGTTTGTTTTGAATCTGCTTTTTAATAATTCTTCTGCAGCCCGCTGTGATGCTTCAAAATGATTTTGTAAAGTACTCTTGTGTTGCACATGAAATGTGCTATACAAATAAACTTGCCTTGCCTAAACACCCCATAAGACAATCCACTTCCTTGACTATTATGATAATGATAATGGGAGGTTGCCAGGCTGAACCATTTGTTTGTGGCCTAAACGCTTAAAGGGACTATACCCGATTTCACGTCCGGCTAGCTTAGTTAGCGGCTATTTTTTTTTTAGCTTTTGTGTGACGCTTTTTCTTCGCTAAGGGGTTTAACTTTCATAATTTGACTCCGGATCACTAGGAGAACGCTATTACTGGCAGATCGGAGTCTGGACGTTCCAAAACTTAACCCGGCAGAGAAAGCGCGTTACGCCAATGCTAAAAAAAACTAGCCGCTTTCGTTAACTAAAATGCCCCGAACTCGTACATATGCGCAATCAATGAGTCATTAATTGTAATGAAATTACCCCTTTTACCACATACTATACCACGTAGAAAACCATTTTTCTTAGAAAGATTAAAATAATATCAGGTAT
>JAVQJG010108576.1:0-15817 GCA_036024015.1 Craterocephalus amniculus | reverse complement strand
AACAACTTATCTACTGTGGGTATGAACCAATACTATGAGAACTATCATTTATTAAGCTCTAGTGAGTTTCAGTGATTAAAAACACATTTATTTCAATATTTCCTTGAGACTATTTGCATGTTTTGAAATTTCATCAGCTGACACAGTATTCTTGGTTTTCATGGAGTTGAAATTTTGCAAAACTGCATGCATAAAACATGCAAATCATTTGCATGTGGGTGAACTGTCAAATAAACATTTCACTGGCCACACCAGACATGCCTTTATGGTATGGAATTCTGTGGATCATAAGAGGAACAAGAGTGAACCTCTCTTTCAGAACAGTGCTTTGTTTACATTTTTGGAATTCTGAATATACCTGAGAAACTCATCATTTGTATTTGCATGCTATCTAAGTAAGGAAACATCTGGAGACTACATTAGATCACAAGTGTTTTTGGATCCAGCAACTTTAGAATCTCTCAGGGTGATGGAGGAGTTCCATTTTACTGCAGATATACATTTGTGGTGAAAAGCTGCATGCACTTCTCTTAATTTATTGATGACAGAGAACATAGTGTGTGAACTGATCCATGAATGATCTAAATTGTTTATAAGTAAAATTTCAACCCTTACAGACTCACATGCATATATTAAGATATAGTAAGTTCCATATTCACACATAAAACAATGTAAGGCTAGTCTCATTTAACTTTTCTGGAAAATTGTAGATGGTTTATACATTTCTTGGCTGAGGCAGCCCAGTGTGCCTGGGACAATGTAACACATTGGTTTGTAACACATTTTCATTCCCAACTTGCTGATGCTGATCAATTTTCATTGTACAAGGCCATTTGCTGCCTCTTTCTGATGCACAGAGAATGGCTAAATTGCCAGTTGACATTTTGCAGTGGTAAGTGATGCCCCTCCTGCTCCGACAATAAAATGCAAAATTTCATTTCTTAGAGCTGGTTATTCAGCAGCTCACTGATTGCTGGGGTCTCAAGGACTTGTGTTTTGGTTTTTTACTTCCTGGCTCAGTTGTTAAAAGTTTGCGGCTACAGATAGGAAAACATCACGGTCAGGTATTAATACACATTTAAAAAGTTATTTCACTCCAGACTATTAAAAGCTTAGCTGGTATGTCCTGTTGTCTTGAAAATGTCTCATGAAATACATAGGAAACCCTACACACCCAAAAATGGCAGACGGAGGTAAATTTACTCTCCAGTCTCTTGACTGACCGACTAACTGACTGTCTGACTGAGAAGACGAAGGATCTTTCCCGTGTGTAAACATACCCTTTAGAGGTCTGAAACAAACACTTTGAACCTTGCTGACATCATGTTTACCTGAGTCTTGCAGGGAATACACAGCAACAGTAACCCATAACAGTTAGTAAATCTTAAACCCTTCTTCTATATGTGCCATTACAACATCCAACAGCTTCAATAACACAGCCAGACAACCAGCTACTTACAGCTGACAGATCCATTTGACAATCTGCTAGCTTATGTCACAGATGTGTGTTTATAGCTGGGGAACTGAGGCTGATCACTGAACACAATTAGAAATTTCAGTAATATACCTTCTTTTTCCAATTTCAGTTAATCCATTCAACTGACTGCCAATGAGTCTGGCCAATCCAACCAGTTACCATTTATGCAACCAAGTAGTTTGCATAAATTGTGACAACTACTCAGTAAAAACTGACTTATCAATTAAACAGATCCATTAACAAACAAGAAATTCAATTCAACCATCTAATGAAACATTTTTTTATGCATGCTATGAAAGCAGGGTGAGAAGCCATGGGAAACGCAGGTTTTTGTAGAAAACAAAAGAACCGTAATGATCTTTTGAATTGACAAAAGATGCTGGGGAAACAGATGTGGGGGAACCTTAATTATGTAAACAAACTGGAATACAAACAAGAATATGAAAGAACAACAGGACTAATGAATAAAGCAAAAAACCTGAAAGGGTGATGAGGAAAAGAGGCAGATACAAAGAGACGCTAATGACAGGATAACGCTTAAAACTAATTAAAAGTAGAATGTGAATAGTAATACAAGTTAATAATCCAAGGAGAGTAAAACAAGACAAAAAATCGTTGTAGACGAAACTATACTTTTCTCATTGCACATCCATGCTTTTGTTTTGAGTCCCAATGCTGAATAACAGACAGAAAAGTTTTTCTACAGAAATTTATTACGACCTTTGGCATTACAGACAAAATCCCATTACTTCATTATTTGATCAGATTTGTGTTAAATTTTGTCATCATGTAATATGCAAAAATGTCTTTTCTCAGGTTGAATGACCTCTGACAACCAATATTTGATCAGTTCATTTTTCATCCCAGACTGATGGGCCAAATTTGAAGAAATCTAGGAGAAGTGTTCCTGAGAAATTGTGCTCATAAAAAAGTGACAGACATATAGACAAGACGTATTGCTTCTGGTGATGACTGGCATAGGAGTAATTTTTAGTTTTATTAATCATTATGTCTCTATTGATATCATGGGCAGTTCTTATTACTGTCAAAGTTTTACTTCAGTTGTGTCTTCATAACCCCATAAACCTCCAAAAATAGCTTAATACTTCATATAAAACAAACACAGAGGTAAATATTACCAAATTTCTCAAAGTTTCTTAGTTTGACCATGAAATTCACATAGCAGAGTATGTATCTTCTTCATTTTATGTAAAGCACATTGAATTGTTTTATGTTGTCATGACGATCCCGGACTCTATTGTCTGTCCTTGTATGTCCCCTTCCCTATCCCTCCTTTGTGTGCGTGTGTGTGTGTGTGTGTGGGTGTGTGTGTGGGTGTGGCTTTCCCTCTTCTCTAACAGGTAACAAGACACAGGTGCAGATCATCAGTTCATCACTCAAGCAGTATTTAAACTCCAGTCCTTCCCTCACTTGACGCCAGACTGTCCCATGCAACTTGAGGTATTCTGGTCTAGTGATTCTAGCAATCACTTCCGGATCTGGTTACCAAATCTACCTTCCGCTGAGCCTGCATTTCCAACCTCTGTCTGCCTGCCTGCCAACTTACCACTCCATCAGCTTCCCTGGATTACTTACCTTCAATCAACTTCAGATCTTGTTCTAATTCTACTTTTCTGACTGCTCCTTGGGTCCGCCATCTTATCACCCGTGACATATGTATGAAATGTGCAATACAAATAAACTCACATTGCCTTGCCAGCACAAAAAAAGAAACAGTAGCCATAACGTGTTTAATTCAACAAGCAATTAAGCCCTCAAAAAGGAAAGAGGCATAAATGATGCATCTATTGGTACTTTCAGATGCCGTTTCCCATTCTTTTCAAATCTTTTCTTTGTCCCCTACACCAAGCATCATGCATCCCATCTCCTTTCCAAGTCTGTTTTCTGCCTCTTCTGAAGATTACCTCATCAGAAGAGGAGACACCAGGCCTTTCCTATCATCCATCACATCTGCCTTGTTACAACATCGCAATCTAATCACTAAGCCTTATTCTAACCATATATTTTGTAAGTTAATACAGTTGTGTCAACCTGTCATTTGATTTATTAATTTTGAAATGATAATACAACACTTCTACTAAAGTCCCTAAACTGTCACAAGCCACTTGTTAACTTTATAGTAGTTTTTATAGTGCAACTCAATTGATGAATATCATTTGTAGTTTTAACCAGTAAAAAAAATAGCTCATATTTGTTTGCTTGGCCCTTGGAACGACTGGCACTCCTGTCTGTCAACACATATTGGAGCATTCTTGAATGTTGATAATTCTGGTTAATCTTATTGGTTTTTTGTTGTTTCTATTGACGTTCCAGAGTTATCTCCTTAAAATAAACTGAGTGAATTCACTGAATAATAAAGACATTCTCTTGATATGCTCGATGAAAAATGTACTTAAATTTATAAAAATGATCAGTGAGGGAAAATAATATATAATTCAGTTTGATAAAGTAATACTTAATTAATCTGTGTATCCCTCTGTCAGTCCTGGACACACAAAAGGGCCTTTAATTAAAAGATGTACATAAAAGGTGGGTTTTTTCCAGATCTCAATCTGCACTTTCTGAGCACTTTCTCTACTGTTAGAGCCAAATCATAATATTTTTAGCTCTCAGATATTGTCAAATAATCCATGTCCTCTTTAGAAAATCATGTAGTATTAAGTCAGAGTGAAATCCTGAAAACAATATGCTACTTAAGGACTACACACTACAAGCTTCTGACTTGTGGAATAGACAAAAGCAATCCAGTCAGCACAAAATGATAGTTAAAAAACCTCTGGAAATGTTTCTTTATTTCTACCGAGCTCCTCACTCAAGTGAAAGAGTTCTGAAAATTTACATATTGTCTAATTGTTTTGGTCATTTTGACATGAAATTTTGATGTATTTTTTTCAGTTTTAGGACAAAATTGATTTTTAGTTTTAGTCATCTTTGTTAGTCTACTTTCAGTTAACTTAGGAAAATGACATTGTAAGTATAGTAGATTCAGTTGACTATAAGCAGTTTCTTATATGAGTTCTAGTTAATTATTGATTCTATTTTGGATTAATAAGTCATTTACTTATCTAGTTGCATAGGGGAACAATTAGACTCGATAAAATGTAAACATGACAAATTTGTGAAATTGCCAATGGGCAAACAATCAAGTACAGACATTTCAACTACCACAAGAAAAAGACAGGAAAATATGGTGAGGCATATCTTCCCTAATCTTGACCGTAACTTTGTTGTTTATGCGATAATGTGTTAAAGAAAAATAATTTACTAATTGTGCAGATCTATCTCTTTCATTAACGTATTAATTTTGATCAGTAGCCAATTTAAAATACTAACCCTTTATTTACATGGTGTCAGATTGAAATCTCGCAGTAGTGCCCAGCCTTAGAATCCGTCTCACTGAAAGCTCAATGTAGGTCTTACAAAGTGGCTTGCAGAGCTTCCCGGTGTAAAAAGGCTCCCTCTAAAGCAGAGCAGTTAATGATTCCTTCCGGCACTGATATTGTTTGCATGATTGATGAAGTAGCAGCCAATAAACTAAAGTGTATTTGTCTGCCAAACAGCACTATTTTGCGTCACATTTTTTTGTATGTTTCATCGCATGTGTTGGGGTGCACAAGGTAGTGGGATGTGTTGATATTGTTGTCGAGGAAAAGGAGGCTGTGCAGAAAACGTTTGGAAACCACTGTTTTAAACAATGAAGACAAAAACAAAACAACAGACTACAAAGGCACAAAACCTAAACCAAACCCAACAAAACCATGATAGCTAGTCAAATGGGTTAGTGTCTGGAGAAGCGCCGCCAGCGGTCTTTTGACCGCAAGTCACGTTATCATGCTAATTAGTGTATTAAAAACTAAACGGCTGAACCTGATATTTTAGGACTTTTATTAGACAGTTGTCGTCTGTAGTTTTACCAGGTTACTTATTTGGAAAAGTAAACACGTTAATATTTACGAGCAGTTGAACACATCTAAATCGCCACAGAGCCGCTCTAGGAGACTCTTTCTCAGCCAAACTGTCACATATCAGAAGCTACGGAGTTGTAACAAATGCCCGCCCTACTCTGCTTCTGATTGGCTGTAAGATCACAAACCCTGTTAACTGATAGGCTGCTGGTTCCTGTCATTCATATCAGCCTCTGCTCATGTGTTGCTGCCTGCTTCAGACAGCAGGCAGGTCGCTGTCACACTGGTGGGACAGCGCTGTATGACGAGACAGCACAAACTGATGAACGTAACACGTTTTTATCACTTGATCTCTATTAATAAAATCCAGGAACACTTTATTTCACAGTATAAACCATTAATTTACTTATCTATGGAAGATTTGTTAAAAAAATTAAGTTGCTACTTAGGATAATAGGACTTTGTAATTCAGAACATATGGTTGGGCTGGGTCTGGATGTAAGTGTCTCGGAGTCTGGATCCGGACCGGGTTTCGGACCTTTATTATCCCTGCTTTACATATTATCAGTAATATCATGTTTACCTGCCCACATTATGTTTTGATTTTGTCAATATTCAGCTATGCAGCAGCTGTATCAGCCCAAACCTTGAATAACTTCTGTTGCGGTCAAATGACCGCTGGCGGCGCTCCTAGGGATGTTTAGAACGCGGCACTCCTAGTGTTAAATGTATCAGGTACATGCATTTAAACCTTTGGCTTAAAGCAGTCACCAAGGTTAATTTTGATAAGAATAAGAAAAGCCTTTATTTGTCCCAATGCGTTGAAATTGCAATGCTGCAACAGCGCAAAGTACAGCACGCCACTCTGGCCAAAGGCAAATGAACAGACATGAAACCTTACAGACATAAACATAGATCAAATAGGCTAAATGGACCGTACATGAGTTGAAAAACACAAAAATGAGTAAACAATAAATGTGGAGAGTTGTCTGATAAGTGAATGAGTACAGTGTATCAATATGTAAAAATGAAAATAAATAACAGATTGGTGTGTATTGTAGATTGTTGCATAAGAAATGTAGGATATCAGTAAGATCCAGAGAGGAAGAATGGAAGCAGATGATCCATCTCTGCCATGATCTATTAGCTTTGTTATGCTAATGGGGAACGACAAAATGATTGTATTGTTTAATTCTGACAATTTTGAATAATGTATATACTGCACTTTTCCGTCTTTTCCAGTCGTGCATAAAATGAAGCAAATGATTGCACAAAATTTCATATTTTTCTTTATATTGTTAGCTGATGCTAACAGGAGATATTTGGTGATAGTGCAGCGTGAAGAGATTACTCCGGACAAAAGATGTCGAGTTTTCTTCATTTACTGAAGGTAAGAAACAACTTACAATCTGCATGATGACACTGATTATGAAAACGCTCAAGCGCCAGTGCAGACGAACTGTATGTCCACACCAGAGCCGCGAGCGATCGTTTTACAACCAAAACATTCCCCCCGGAACACAAAGCAACCCTCCACAAGTTCCGGTTACCAGGCAACTCTAATATCAAACTGTGGTTTCGCTGTGCTATTCCAATATGACCGCTTCTGGATAACTAAGCCATATGAATGCATAAACACCTACTAATTCTACAATATTCTACCCTGCATTACACAGGCTTTTTGTCAAGTGTGGCGTAACTACATGTTATCCACTGTGACGGACTGCAAGAACTTAAGCAAGTTTATATGGTCTAGTCACGAATTTGGATAAATTATGAACATGAACAGTAGAAAAAAACTCCCTGAAACTATGGGTGGAACTCAGCCAAGACCAAATTTAATCTCTCAGAGACTGAGCTGGACAACCTATTAAAAATCCCTTATCTGTTGATGGAAATTGTAATTCATTTGAAGTGACAAAAATGTATTTTTTCAAGCAATAATTTATTTTACAAGTTCTGTGTTGCATTCAAATATAATGGCTGATTTAACCTAAATCATTGTTTTAAAATGTTTAGGCAGTAGACAATGTGAACACCTGCTGGCAAGCAGTGCAGACAAACACAGGCACTATTATTCATAGAGTCATATGCTGACAATAGTTACAGCTAGTCATTTTTAAGGTGTTCCTATAAGGTTGTGGCAAATTTGTCAGTCAGTTTTTCTTTATTACAATAACTTTGATATTTATTTCTGTACATGTATTCATGATGCATCAATAGTAAACCATTTGGTAATGTTTAAAAAACTGTAAAAATAACAAAAAGATACATTTTCAGTTGGGGTTAGCTGTAATTTCCTGCAACAAAAACAGCAGGCTGCACAACAACAGACAAACATGACATCTGCTTTCATACTGAAACCTTCTGCAATAATAATGTGAAGCTACAAACTGAGGAGGAAGCTTACCTGTCATAAATTGTCTACCAGTGGGAAAATAAAACAAACAGTACAAAAGAGGTGCATGTTCCTGACAGCTTGTGGTCATGTTTACATGGCAGTGAAGGACAGTAGTAATAATAGCGGCTGAACTGTGCGGATTAAAGAAATACCTCGCACAATCTTTGGGCCACTGCTCAACTAAATCGGCTCAAGTAAATACCTGACACTCAATTTTCACCAAGGCCATTCAGACTTGCTATGATGGCTGTTGTCAGCATTGGGGGTTAAGTCCATCTGCTGAAGGACACACAAAGGTGATGTTGTGCTCTTCTGTGTGCCTCGCCTTTACGTTACAGCGTAATAATGCCCAGTTTAAAAATAAAGGTTGCTTACATCACTTTGACGACAATGACAATTGAATATATGCAGTCTGGATATACGATTACATAATTTAACCCCTAAAAACAGACTGAGTTGTTATTCATCAACAGAAAGAAGAAATCAGCAACAGTAAAGAAGGTTTTATAAAAATATCTTGACATTTGTAATGGCTGCCCACTAGTTAGTGTCTGCTGGCACAGTTGCCAGTCAAAGCATGAGGCCCTACAAGCGTTTCTCTCATTTATTACACCGCAAAAAGAAATGTTCACTCCTGTGGTGCTTTTTCAGAGAACTCAAATGCATTCAGAGCTGAAGGAAGAAGGAGTCTGAAACGGTTGAAAATAGCTTGAGCGGAACTTTATAGCATGACACAAAAACATTTCTTACTCACCCACTGTGCTTCTACTGAGACTTTAAATCCTGCATTCAAACAGAGAAGCATTGCCACAAGCCCAAGGAGAGAGAGGGCTTTATAAACTCAAGGTACAGGAGCAATGCAAGCACGTATTACTCTTCACAGTTGCTGCATTTATCCCTTAATTCCTGATTATTCTGCAGTGAGCGGCTAGGTGTGCTCAATTTACAACAGAATAGAAGACAGATTTCTTCCCTTGGGGGTGAGGAGCTGAATGCATTTCTTCTTCATCTTTTTTTTTTTTAATTAGAGCTTAAAGTTTAATGGAAACTGCTCAACCATTTTGGGCAGTGCTGGTTATTATCTTGGGCTAAGTGTTTTAATAAGAGATCATTTAGCATTCTTAGTTGCAGAATCCAAGTAAAAGGAGTATTTGAGTAATGTGCCTTCAGGCAATGTAAATATATGCATGTTCACTGGAATAGGCTATTTCTTTAAATAAGGAGCAATTATAAAATTACTCAGACTTTTTGTATAATCTCAAAAAGCCTCCAAGTTTTTCTCTATGTATACGTATATTGTCCAATGAAAACTGCAATAAATAAATGAACAGATTTATGGTTGACCATCATTTTCCTTATCTAAACCTAACTTCAAAGTGAGGTAGAAAAGTAAAGTTGTTTGACATATTTGGTCATAAGTCTTAGCATTTACCCCCTCTGTACCTCTTAAAGCCCCAGTGTGTAATTTTCAGTCACATCTAACAGTCAGACTGCAGATTTAAAAATGTACCTTCTTCCCCCACCTCCCCTCACCGCCTCTCGCCTTCCAAGAATACAGTAGCCGTCAGGGGATACAAAGGATTCTGCAATGTCCACATCACCTGCCTTGTCAAGTGACAAGGTTTGTTTAAATAGACAGAGAGCACATAACTGGTCCTCCAGAGCTACTAACCTGCAACTTTTAGATGTATTCCTTCTCCAACACGGCTGAATCAAATAAATGTCTCGTTAGCAGCCTGCAGAGCTGATTGGCAGCACATGATCTAATTCAGCCGTATGATTCAGCTGCTTAGCATGATGTTTATATAGAAAGTAATGGTTAATCATCTGAACCAAACTGGAGTAAAGTAGTCACTAACCAAGTCTGCCCTGTTTCTAACATGGCACAAACATAAATATTAATGTTACATTGAATTAGCTCACCTGTCTAGGCTGCAACCTCCACGTTCATTTTTAGCCAAACACCTCCCTCATTTATTGTCTCATCTTGTAAATGCCCCCCCAATGTTAACTCTTGTTTCTCCCGATTATGATTTCTTTTTATTTTTGGTGGTATTTTGACCTCCCTCACAGGCAGCAAAAAATAAAAACGGTCTTCCATGTCAGTAGAAAAAAAAAAAAACTGTGTTCTCCTCTGTTGTGTTTACTTCATTCTCCTCCCTTGGTACTGGCGACAGTGGTAGGGACAACACCGAGCAGGTCGGATGTGTCCCTAAAACATGCATTGCTAACAAGTTTGTCCCCTTTTGGCTACCGCATTTGAAGATGGCGCTGCAAAACGGCAGCCTTGTATAAGGCGCACCACCACATATGTATTTGTAAATAACAAATTTTAAGCAATTAAAATGTTTTTTTTTTTGATGAAATTGTGAATAGACTTGAGTAAAATACGTATTTATGAAAGCAATACTTGATTTTTATTAATAATAAGCCAAATTAGTTACACACTAACTTTAAGGGCTAAGTTTAATTTTGGTAACAGCCACGTTTACATGGATAAATATTTTATCTGCCTGATTAAAATCACTCTGATCAAAGATTCCAGCTGACATGTTGACATGGATGTTTGATGTCATGATAACCCCATGTGGTTCAAGCATGCACAGAAACAACATGCACCATAGAAAAGATCAGACTGGGTGTTTACATGGTTTTTTTTTTCCAGTTGATCCATTTGTGAAAAAGGTTTAAAACTCACCTCTTATTGGACGTTTGATTGGTTCAAAAGTGCTCAATTTAGGGAGGGATGTAAAAAGTGTCCTACGGAGGATCCTAGAATACAAATGTTGTTCTCTACTCACAATATATGTTCATTTGCCATATAAAGGCTATAAAGTTTATTTTATTGTAACTGCATATAGAAAATCTAGATTTAAAAAGGTTTATTCTAATCCAGGACTATTGTAGTAATATTTTCATTAAGGGTTTATCGGCAGCAGTTGAGACGTTCATTTTAAGTTAACATTTTCTAAACAAGAAGGCAGTTTGACTTAGCTATACATTTACTGCAGTGCAAATCTTAGCAGCCTCTCCACCTGCCTCAGCATCTCCTTTTCTTTTCATTCTTTGATTTTGCATCTGACAAAATAATACTTTGATTCCTGTTAAGAAAGAACATAGTTTATCCTTAGTGACTATTTTGCACTCAGTAGGAGCTTAGAAAATCAGTTATTTGTGCCCCTAAATTTTATACTAACATACTTCAAGGGAACTCTTGATCTCTCAATGAAGAGTAGCAGCAGAAACAGCCAATCATGTTTGCAACAAACGAAAACTCAAAGCAGATCATAAAAGCAGATCAGTATAATAATAGGCGAGGACTTACAACAGTGATAAAGAGAGCACTGATCTCTCAATTTGTGTGACAGAGGGGACAACTTAGGACTTGTTGGAAATTTATAGGACATTGAATATGTCTAGACCAATGTCCAACAAAGAGCTTATACAGTACTTCTTCATGGGCATTATGGTACATCTCAGACTTGTGAACCATCATATTTGTGACAGTTTGACATAACTGAAAGAAGGTATTGTGTGGGTGTGTAATCATTTTGGAGCCTTGAAAGTGCTGTAATCTGTCAAAGTGGGCAACGTGTAGGCATGCGTTGACTTTGAAAGGTAAATGAAGACACATCAATGATTTTACATCTCAGAAAGTAAAGTGCATTTTTGAGCCTTTCTTCTGAATATGGCAAGTTTTACAATTAGATCAATGAAACTCTTCACATTCTAGTGCGAGACTGCGTTGCCATGGTAGCTATCCGCAAGGCTGATGTTTGCAGTTGGTATGTGCTGCATTTATGTTTTGAGAAGTTCCTTGATTTCGCCAGTTTAAAATGACACGAACATGCAGTTTAGATTGATGCAAAGAGGTCAGAGTATGGCTATTTGTTCTCTATTCAAATTTCTGGAACCAGTTATCTCCCTTTAAAGCTGTTGAGCGGAAAACAGCTTTATTTGGACAATTAGAAAGTATAAAGTTACACAAAAAGCTATACCTTCAAGAACACTTAATTGTCTTTAGAGGAATTCGATTTTATACCACAATAGAAAAACAAAAATTAGGAAACCTTCCTTTGATGCCCCCTTTTCAAAGGATTCCCCAACTTAACTGTGATTAATTGTGTAGAAAAACAACGGTTGGAGGGGAAGATGTGTTGGATTGTTAAAACAATAAACTATGTTTTATCACCAAGGGCTTATTCTTCATTCATCTAATTGAAGAAGTAAAATGTAGATCAGTAAACCTTACCAGGCTGGCCTGCTTTGGCATGCACTGACCGTCCAGCAAAAGACCAGACAGCACAAAAAAATCTTTTATCAGTAACAAGGCTTTATGTGTTTACAACACATCCCTTATCTTTCAAACTCCCATCTGTCCAAATGCAAGAATCCAATTATCTTTCTAATATTAAACCCTTTAGAGAATTAACCCTGCACAACTACTCTTGAACAAATCAAAGTGGGGGAGGAAGTTGCAGCCAGTGTTAAATGAGGAAATAAATAATGGATGTCGGCTTTGCCTTGTTCCTTCTGTTTGCCACTGATCCTATCCACCTGGAGGGCTTCTAAATAAGATCCTGCACTGGCTGAGCACAACACTGCAGTTCATTGATCCCCAACCTGTGGTAAGACCTCTTCCCGCAGGTGTTCATATGAAGGTTGAGGAAAGAGGGCATGGAAGAAAAAGGGTGGCTTAGAAATACGTAAAAAGAGTTGAATGACTCAAAGGTGCTCCAGGAAGAAAATGAGATCAAAAGACTCAGAAGTATAGATGCATATGTACAATGAAGGTGTATCAGACTGATTATATGGGGTAAAGGAAAATAAAATGCTATTTGCCCTCAAGAGCTGTCAAATTATCCTCGGATCTGCACAATTAATATGTTCTGTTTGTTTAATGGGCTCAGAGCAGACTGAGCAGATTGTGAAAGAAGATTGTGGTGGTAAAACTGGAAACACACAACCCACAGAACACATGGGCTGTCAACAGCATGCCGGCACTCAAATGACATAAATGACCAGCTCCAACAGAGAGTATATTTGGGTGTTTGCAGCAAGATCATTTAAATATTAGAACATTTACACGAATTTTTCCAGCAAAGCATGTGAAGCATACTTATTATGTAAGAGATTTTTTTTTTTTCTGAGAGGAATTGGCTTTCTATTTTAGGTCAAGTGAACTCATATCAGAAATCCCAGGTTTCCATTATCCCTGTGTAAACATTCACTTCATCTAATTAAAACAGACATTCTACTTTATTTATTGTTTTATAAGGTTTTGTTGTTTACCTAAAGTAAAAAAAAACACACAAAAGTAAAATGTTGCAGGTAGCCAGTGCAACTCACCAGTGCTGTTCCTGATAACCACCTTTTCAAATATGCACTTACAGTAAACAGGGTGTGTTTACATTTGCTTGCTAGCATGTAACACATGTGTTACATGTTAGCCCCATATGTGAAAGTTCTATTGTGCGGTTTCTCAGCCACTGGACACTGCTGGGCCATGATGGCTCTAGAAATGCACATGATAGATGTTAATGTGCCATCAAATGGGTCTTTAAATGCTAATGAAAAAAACTTAAATGAGTGTTACCACATCAGATAGCTTGGTTATCATCAGTAAGAATGATTGCTCAACCTGACCTATATATGATCATCAACAGTCAGGATTGCTTTTCAGGACCAAGCTCATAATTCCGAGTGATCAAAGAATAAAAAGCCCACCCAGGGAACCTGCAGGATGCTTGACAGTCAGAGAAATGCAAAAAGAAAAAATAATTAAAATGTTCATTTCTCTGAAGCATAAAATTCCGTTTCCATGAGAAAACACTGCAGCTCATTGTTTTATAAAGAGTACATCTCAAAAATCTGTGTGTGTTCTGGAAATATATCCAATTGCTCAGTTATTGCACTGCCTTCAGTGGCTTTATGGAAACACACAAGCACACTGCATGATGACTGAAAATGTTGACATGTCTAATGTCATTACTTGTCATTCAGAATATTCAATAGGGAACTCAGATTTTCTGTGCACTGCATGACAGCTTCGATTTCACAATTTTATGAGCACAGAAGATTCTGTAACTTTAACTCCTCTTCATGTCACAGTACTGCACATTAACATTAATATTGCCAGAATGGAAAGGCTTTTCTGGACATTTGGTAGGTGTTTTAGAAACTATTCTATCTGAACAGAATTAGTATTATGTGTCAAAAATGACTATTTACTTAACCCAATGACAGGAAGGAAATTCAAGATTCAGAGGAGGAAAAATAAGCAAAGAAAAAGATAATAAAAAAAAAACCTTCAAGCTTGCGAACCTGTTTTATTCCTTTTTTTTCTTGTGTTATATATCTATTCATAGATGAGGTAAACAAGAACACATAACAGGCACCTTTAGCATCACGACTGAATTGCATATTAACTACTGTTAATGTTTTTTCTTCATTTTATTTCAAGAAAAGCTTTAATCAGCTATTTACATGTACATGTACAGATTAACAATGTGGCAGAAGAATTAAATGGTTTAAATAGATAAGCAGTAATATAACTAAAAACAGCAATAATAAATCCAAACATTACAGGTGTAAGAGTGGGGAAGTCTACTTTCTGACTCTTAGTTCTTCATGAGAAAAATTCTGCCAGCTTACCTGCTGAAACACAACACAGTGTGATCACAGTGATGTGTCCTCAATACAACACAGGAGTGTCTCTGTGTGTTATTATGCTGTTGTAGCTGCTAACTGAAGCAGATGTCTTCTGTTTTCCAGATGTTGCTCTAGTGCCTAAGGGACCTCCAGAGTCGAAGATGGGGTGCTGTTGGACAAGTTGGGAAAAATAAATTATCAGGTGTGTTGGCATAGGATGTGGTGTTGCAGGCTGCATAAGTCCTGCAGTTTCTTTATTATGGATCTATTTTTCTTTTGTAATCATGAAAACTTGTAATAATCTAAAAAATAAATAAAATAAAACTGATACAGGCCTACTCAATTTGTGCAGTTTTTACTTTTTCTGTTTTTCTCCCATCAGGAAACTAAATGCAGCATGTTTCACAAAAACAATGTCTTGTGCGCAATTTGTGTGGACAGCCGGACATCACAGACAACAAGGGAAACAGGCTGTCTACAATACCCAATCAAAAAGTACAAGGATATATTTAAGTCTTATCACTGTTGCTCATCTCCCTGTCAGCTCACAGGATGATTCTCCCACAGGGAAGTCTCCCACTGCTCCAGATGGCAAGTCCACCCCCAACTGTCTCCATTTTCTTTGACAAGAGGAAGGTATAAGAGCACATATAAAAGTAAGGGGAAAAAGGAAAAATGAAGCTGAATAATAGTTTTATTCACGCAGGGTTTATGGTCCTGATTTGGTCAAATTTGCTAACTAAATGAACAGAACATGGCCATGGGTTTAAAGTCATCGCATCCCAGGTTACTTCTTCATTGAATGTTTTTTTCCCCTCCAGAATCCCTGTTGTCCTTTAATAGAGGATACAATTTCAGATTTTTGATGGACTTCTATACGACCAACACAAGGGTGATCAGGTTGGCCTTTGTGTCACACTGATAAAGTCAATAATGGAGAATCTGTGATACACTGGAGCCTACTCAGGCCTACAGCTACAGTTGGAGGGAGGCATATATTCATCAAAACATACCCCCACATACCTTCACTCACTCACACAGACCATTACTTCTATATCCTTCGAGCAACAATTGAGTTGCATAGACTCGGACTCTAATTTCATGTAATTTCATTTATCACTCTGAATTAGATTTCATGTTGCTGCTCAATAATTTAAATCCCCTGAACTCTTGGCTTTCATCTAAGTTTCAAGGAACAGAGGAAAACGATAACTGGAGGTAATGGCCACTCCAGTGCCCAGGATTTAGTTTGGAGTGTAGTGTAGGCAGTATATGGAAACAATTTAATTGGTACATGTCTGTCAGCTTTTTGAGTGGTTTTATTGAATCATGTCTTTATGTATATATATATATATATATATA
>JAVQJG010108561.1:0-10492 GCA_036024015.1 Craterocephalus amniculus | reverse complement strand
GTTTCCTTTGTTGCCTTGTTGGTTGCTTTGTGCTTGCTGGTCATGGTGAATTCAGGGGGATGTGTGCAGTGGACTCTTATACATAATTCACCATGCAACATATTATCTTTATGTTCCTGCAGACATGTTGTATTAACCAGTGTTTTTAGTGGTCTTTTACGGAATTTCCTGTTTTTCTTTTGCTCTATGAGCTGCGCCTTGTTGTTTTTGTGCAGTGCAGGAAAGTAAAAAATAAAGGACACGCCATTATTTTGTCAAAGTGAGAAGCTGCTTCTCCCTGTTTTTTGCAATTTCCACACTATATAAAAAAATCTGCCTCACCTCAGACCTGCTGCCTTGTTTGGTTTCTCCACTTGCTTTTTCATAGGAAAGGCAAGGCAAGATTATTTGTATAGCACATTTTCTGGTTCAAGACAACTGAACTTGCATAAAGAAAAACTTCCTTAAATAGAGCATGAAAAACATACAAAATAGATAAAGAATTACAATGATGATCTCTCTCTCACACACAAAAGTATATAAAATAAAATCAATAAAAAGGTTAAAAGCGAGATAAGTTATTATAAACTTTACAGGTAGGTGCATCAGAGAAGGAATGGTTTCAAACCTGAATTTAAAAGTATCCACATTTGGGGAAAGTTTAACCTCTACTGGCAGTTTGTTTCACTTTTTAGAGCCTGACAGGAAAACTGTGGATGCTGTGAGATCTCTTAAAAACAAACATATTCAGCCATTAACTCCGTTTAGACTTCCCTCAGTCGACCCCCCTCTCTCTCTATTTATGTTGATTTCAGTGATAAGTTTCATTCCTGCTCAGACATGACCTGTTTTTGGAGCTTTCATTCCTTCCTTTTTCATGTTTTTTCATTCCTGTTTTTGTCTTGTTCATGCTCTTATGCATATCATGTTAATGTTCGTAACTCTTACACAGGCCTTTTTACTGGAAAACGGATGCAATCTGTGACAGATGCAATCTGTCACACACTACCTAGCAGATGATCCAGTCTCAAAGCAGCGTCATCTCAGAGCATCTTCAGCATCATTAGAGCAAGTTTTAACTCGTTTGACTAATGGGTCTGCATGTGGAGACGACAAGAACCAAATGATTATTTTCTCTGATGCGTTCTCTGATGCGTTTTTACGTTCGACAACAGAGACAGTGTGGGATTTTTTCAGTTTCTGGTGGCGGCTCATGATTACATCAGCTTCCCCACGGCTCATCCAGCACCCCTGCTCTTGTCAGCCACTTCTCTATAGAAATATAAAATGTGTGGATACACATGTGCACCTACAAGTCTGTGCGTTCATGTGTGCATGTGATTGTGTATGTATGCATAACAAGTTTTGCTGTCACCACTTCCATCATTATTATTATTGTTATTATTATTATTATTATTATTATTATTATTATTAATAGTTCTACTAGTAGGTTATCTACTTCTACTAGATTTATTAGTTTGGAAATTGTGCTAAGATTAATAACATGATTAGGAGTTACAGACTTATATGAAAATTATTATTATTGTGTCTGTTATTATTGCCACTACTATTATCACTAGTGCTATTATTATCAATTTTATTACTATTATGACCAGATATTGATATTGTCTCCACCACATAAATAAGACCCAACAACTAGTACCTTGCTACAGAATGAGTACTTATCAACATGTATTTCTGTTTGTTTGTTTGTTTGTACTTGTTTTTGTTTGCTCTGTCTTGTCTGCCGGCTGTTTGTATACTTTGCAGTGCTTTTGTTTACTTTCTTTAGAGTTGTTGCTTTCTATTGTAGTAAAAAAATGTATGTGACATGCCAGTGCCTCTGGACATTGTCTGATGAAAACATGAATATTAAATGTATAAATGCAAATGTCCAATAATCAAGAAATATTGATGTGACACGAATATCTGAAAATGTATTGATATTCAATCGAATCGAAATTAATAAAAATAGAATACATTTTTGCTCTTGTGAATCAAATCAATTCAGGAAATTAGGAGTGATACCCAGCCCTAATATCACTACATAGATTAAAAAAGTAATACTATTTTGAAATCTCACCAGGTTGCAGAATCAAATACTCTAAACCCTGATGAATTCCAATAATTGTTACGTATGAACACAAACCAGGCCGTAATATAGAAGCAGTGTGTGAAAACACAAGAATGTACTTATAATAAAACTTGTGAGAAATTTTCCGATTGGATTTAATGGAAAACTTTTAAAACTTTGGACCATTAGTGTACTTCCTGGAAAATGAGGAGGATATATAGCTGCCAGCTGCTTTTATAAAAACAGAAGTTTGCTGGACTGCAGCATTCAGGTTAGTGTCAACATAATGCCAAGGAGGAAAGACTTCAGCAGTGAAATTCAGTGGTAGTTACATCTCCCCACAGGCCCCAGTTAGCATGTTTATGATTAAAGTTCATGACAGTAAAAACAGAAAAACACCTAACAAATTCCTTCACAATGTAAGAGGTTGATAAAAAGAATAATAATAGGTGGTTCTGCAAGCTATGCAACAGCTATCACATGCTGTTGTTTAAACTGTTTGGGTGCGTATTTGTAAAGTAAATTGCTTTCATTCAACCGTGGTTTTAGTTTCACATCTGGTAAATCCTCAGCTTTTACATTTTGTGTTCATACATAAAACATTAGAGTGAACTTTCATATATTATGTCTTTAAATATGGTTCATGTTACATAAATGACACAAACTGTAGCTACTTAATTTAGTACCCCGAGAGTTGCAGTCCTGCAGGATTTCAGTGTTTCCCTGCTCCAACATACCTACTCAGATCAACGAGTCATTGTGCAGAAATCTGAAGGCCAGGAGTCTGTGACCTGCAGCTCCGGACCTTCCACAGTAGCTCTTAGAAAGGAACCAACTAATGTTCTTAATATACAGTAGATATACATCTTATAGCATTTTTTCATAAAATAATGCATTTAATTTCCACAACAAATTGGCACTAAAAGTAGCAGTAATATTTTTTTTGATCTATTTTTTTTGTGATAGTTTGGAAACTATGGACTTTGAAAATAAAGAATAAAATTTTCCAAGAAATATCTACATCCCATAGAGGAAAACCTTGTTTATTCAAAGTTTTGTTTAGTCTTTATTCAAAATTCGAATCTGTTTTTCAAAAGTGACAAATTCCTATCGTAGCGAAAAAATTCTAATTTGTATTTTTTCAAAAGGTCATGTAAAATTTGCATCTTCATAAGAGTTTCATAAGAGTTAAGCAAGGCTGAGGACAAAATCATCTCTTTGGATTGTAAAGGTTGCAGACCCCTGTGTGTTACAGTGACTTTTTCTTGTTTTTGGCTTTATTTTTTATTTGAGAGTTTTTGGTCTTTCAGGAAAAGTCAGGCATTCTCCACTTCAAACTGTCAGCTGAGGCAAGGCAAAGGCGCTTTTCAGGTCCAAGACAATTCAAAGCACTTTACATACAACACGAGAAATACAATAAGATGAACACAAAATCAAACACAAAATCATTTAAAAATGGCGATTAAGTCTAAAGTAAAATGCACATCATGATCTAATGTTCCACTTGTTTGCAGCATAATAATAGCTAAGAACTGCTTCTCTAAACATATCTCACATTAGAAAAATCACTTGTCCTCAGATTCGCATTTGACTGTTTTAAGATGGCCGCCGATGATGACTCGAAACTCCACCATAAGGCATCTAGCCTTTATTATGTATGTCTATGCCTACTTCCATCTAGTCTGACACTCGTCCCCCTAGTGGCGACAATAAGTCGCAAACATATTTTTGCAAAGCATCAGCTGCAGTTGCAGAACCATGTTAAAGAAATAAATTGACACGTTAAACAGAGTTTTCCCACTAAAGGCTGTTATCCACATTAAAGTCTCAAACAAAGCTTGAAATGACTATATTTGTCTTTGTCTTTTTCTCACAGCTGATCAGTCTTTTAATGGGACAATAAATACAATCCCCATAAATATTTATCTGGATTCCAACTTTTAGTGGCAGCCAAACAGGCCTCGTTGTGCTCTGTTGCAAAAAATTACAAATTCTGCAAAGACGATAATAAATTTGTATTGCTTCTTTTTTTAAAAATTCTCTCAACACTAAGCTTTTAAGTTTATTCATTCCTTGCGTGTGTCCCTAGTCATTTTCACAGTCTCTACAACTGCCCAGTTGTTGCTGGTGGCCAGTTGGATTAGCACAGAGCTTCTCTTTGATGCCACTCGGCCACAGACTAAACTTATTTCTTTTGCTTCTTGTTTTCCTTTGTGCTGTTGTCCCCTCTAAGATTCCATTTGCCTCAACATGCGACTCTTACATATGATCCTAGCAGTGATGTTTCGCTGCTGAAAAAAGTAAAAGGAGTTCTCACATTTATCTGAGTTGAGAGGAGGCTGTTCTGAGAGGCTGACTGGAGGATCCAGAATCCAAGGCGGCAGACTGACCTGCACTTTTTATGCCACTCTGAGACACTCCAGTGAATTCAGCTAATGAAATCTTAAAGCGGTGTCTCAGACATGACTTTTCCATTAGGGGATTCAGTGGAAAAGTGCAGAATTTTTTGACTAATAGAACTGCAATATAACACATTGTATATTTCCGATATTTTATGACTGAACCTCTCACAAAGTCCTCCTTTAATTTTAGTTGTACAAGGATTGGAGGTAACCCTCATTATATTATCTACATACCTTTTTTGTCCTGTAGAAGATGACTTTGGTGCAAACATGATGATAAAAAGTCTGCTGGTCAAGCTTCAGCGGGGATGTTGAGTCTTCAGAAATACAACAAAAACAGGTTAACCCACAGTGTTTTCTGTTCAGTCATTTCACTTGCAGACCTTCTGTCTTGTGGCAAATAAACTCAAACTAAAATAGCTGATTTTGTGCAAGGAAGATATTATGCTTTGGTATTTTTACAGTTTGAATGCAAGGTCATGCATAACATAACTTTTTTTTATTTTTTTAAAGAAAAGAAAAGTTAAGCTGTGTGATGGGATAGATCTTGAGATGTTATCAAAGACAGATTTAAGCTTTGAAATGGAGAAATGCCTGACATATTGAACTATGTGGGGCTTCAGATGAGCTCCTACAAGGCTGAGAAGATGAAGGCATGAAACAGTTTGGAAGGTATAACTCTCTCATGAGTGGATTAGCTAAAGTAGTTGAGATTAAGACCCTCATGATAAATCCTGCAATGTAAAAATGTATTTTGTTTTAAAAAAAACATGGCTGGCTGATCTGGGATGGGTGTATGACCTTACGACTCGGCGATGCTCACAAACAGCTGAAGCTCAGATAAATAATATGGTATGAGGCTTTTAAGAGCTTTAAAAACAATCCCGTTAGAGATGGGGAGCTAGAACAAGCCATCACCGTGCCAACAAACACAATATTCGTCATATCTTCATTTAAGTGAATGAAGCCTTTATTTAGCCGGGATTTGATGATACTAGGGATGTAATGATTCTCTCAAGCCACGATTCGATTAGATTCTCAAATTTAAGTTCTCAATTCGATTTTACATTTTCCCAACAAAATGGATTTTATTTATTTTATAGCCAAATGAATAGCATTTTTCTTATATTTGCCCTTTTCTCCCTTGCAGTGGGGTCATTCCCCTCTGCAACAGCCCATTTAAAAATAAAAGTATACAGGTACAAAAAAGTAGCAAATAGAATGAGGAAATTATTTAAAGTATTACTAAAGATTTATAGTATGAGCAATAAAAACGACCTACATCTAATAGATCTGTTCACAGCGGTTTAGAAAAATACATTTTACTTATTGTGTAAAAACATTTCCGCATTAATCCGCACCTGCAGTAACTGATCTGGGTTTGATACTTTTGCAACGGTGAAATGATGATTACCTGCTGATGCTGAACTGGTGGACGAACCTGCGCCGTACAGCCTCCTGCTGAGACGCTGCCACATCCAGGATGTGCTGCTATGAAACGCTCAGGACACTTGGATTACATTGGACAAGCAGTATGGAGGAATATTTCCAAGTTTTTGTGGACTTTTATGGACTTTTTTGGTCGGACGTGAACATCACTGTAACAGAATTGATGGAGAACAAAAACCTCCCCACATCTGCGACTGCATGATGAGTATCAAAAAAGTGTTCCAGAGTCTTAATCAGCATGAGGGTGAGTAGAAAATGAAGACACATCATTCTGAGGGCGAAGTATTACTTTAATATGAAGGATAATGATAAGTGGCCCTAGAACTGAACCCTGAGTCAATCTTGTTGCTACTTGCTACTAAAACACAGAGGTGTGACCGGGGGTTCTGTCTGCATGCTGGCAGAAAATCACAGCTTCCATGAGAGGTCAATAAAAAGTGCTGAACGATTTTGTTTGTTAGTATTGAATAAATAAAATGAGTAAAATTTTAAGAGTAGCTGCTGTTGTGCATCTATAACATCTGACATAATCTAATTATTAAAAAACTTGCATGGGTCTACGCTGAGCTCACCCCTTTCAGAGGGACAATGAACTGAATATACCACATGTCCTCGTAACCAAGTACCGTTTCCCCTGCTATTACTGGCTGATTCACCTAGAAACCTAGAAAAATGAAAGGCACTCGGCAAGGCTGAGGACAGAAAGGTGCAGTTTATTTTGTATAGAAGTGTTTAACATAGCTGACTGCAGGATGTTTGTGTGCATTTCATTTATTTTTTAAACTCAAGCATAAAATTGTTGAATTAAAACAGTTGAGGGTGAAGCTTTGTCAGAAGCCTGCTGTGAAATTTACTTTGAGCCCTAGAGCCAAATGACAAAAGGGCCAGTCTTGCCCCAGAAACCAGAGTAAAGGAAACATATTCGCTCTTCCATCATGTGGGCAGCAATCCACCACAAACGAGCCGGTGACCTCTAATTTGAGACATGAGGCTCCGGGCTTCACACTGACACACTGCAGCCGCTGCAGTCACTTTAAATGTTTATGTATTGCCTTTTCAGACCCTCTTCCACCTGCAGATACTGCGGTGGTCCATGATGGAAATCATTATGTATTGATTTGATGGCTGCTCAGCTCTGCCAGACAGTAGCTTTATTTTGCCCTGCTGTTTTGTATTCAGTTTAATTTTTCAGCCAGTTAAAGCAAATCCACTGCATGATCCACATTAGTCCAGTTTATAGTAACTGAGGCAATAATAACCAGTTCATAAGACAAGGACCTGGTTGAGAGTATAGTAACGTGTAAAATGGATCATGTGAGGATGCAGCAGCCATTTTCATGGATGTCATCATTTTATCATGAGTTTGACCCCAGTGTTACGTTTTGAGAGCTTGCAGGCGGACGGTTCATACTGCAGGATTTCTGTGCTAAATCATTGATGGCCCAGAGTAAACTCATCCATATGCATCAACTCAGAAGATGTTTTTAGTGTCACGTGCACAACTCTTCCAGCTAACCCTGCTCTTTTTTTCCTGCCTCCCAGTGGCTGTAGAGCGTAAACTACTGGCTTTGTGTAATATTGTCACAGATTCCTCACATGACGCTCTACAGTTTCACAACTTCCATTCACTGTTACCTAGCAACTACAATAGGTTCTCGTCTTCTTTAATTGTTAGTTTCTTAGCATTTTTTTCCACAAACACACTGTTAAACATCAGCTTAACTTGATGCGTGCCTGTGAAAAAGGTAAATGTCATCCAAAATCGCTTGATAGTTAAATTCTAAGCACTGTAAGCTGGCTGGTTAGAGAGACATGATCGGTGTATTTGAGTTGAAAATAGAGCAACCCCCCCCACCCCCCGCGCCCCCAGCTGTTGCTGATGGTCTGTCATTATTGCTACCATCCTCAGGAGTGAAGCTCTTTCATTTGTAAGTGCTGCTCTTTCTGTGGAACCTGAGCCCTTTGCCAGCGTCTGTCTCTTCATGCAGGAGGGGGCTGCAGAGATGCTTATCTACTCAGTCAATGAGTGTTTGAGGCGGGAGGCTGCTGCATTGAAAGGGAGAGGGGATGGGCCCCCCGCCAAGTCCTCTTTGTGAGAAGGGAAGAACAGGTGGGACTCACATCGAAAGCCGTGAGGACTCCTGCACCAGCAGAGAGAGGTGGTCCCTTTTTTACCGTCTGTGAGATTCTGCCGACTCTCATCATGCTGGGAATATTGCTCACCTTTCTGTTCGAGTCAACGCACACATCAAAGTGTAAAAACTGAAATTCCACGCTTGCCAACAACTTTATCCGGTCGACCTTGCAAATACCAGGCTGGACCCCCTTTTTCCCTCAGAACTGCCTCATTCAGTCATTGGAAACATTCCTAAACTTTCTCTCCGTATTAACTTGGTAACATCACACAGTTGCAGCAGGTTTGTTTTCCTCAAAATACCAGCTGGAGATAATCTGAGCTTTATGACATGGTGCTTAAAGGCCCGTTTATGATCCCTGACGGATGCTAATGGGGACGTTCGTTCCAAACGTCTTCAAGCGCTGCTGTCTTCATACTTCCATGGGTCTTTTGTGTTGCTACAACTGATCTCCACCAGGGGGCAATGCTGAGTCCATTGTTAACTCTGCGTTAGTGTGAGACACCGGTTGGCGGCACCAACGCGCTGCTACAAAGTTGTTTCTAACCACCAACACACCTTGAACATTTAAAAAACTATTTCAAAAACTTGTATAAATTCTAATGTAGTTGTTCCCGTCTTCATTATTCTTCTACGGTTTTCCTCTTCCCATTTCTCCTCTTTTTCTTCTCTGTTTTGTTTCTGCTCAACTACACTCAACACTGCCACCGCAGTTTCCGGTGGTATTACTCCGTCTTCTGCGTTGGATGACGAATGCGCAAGAAGCGTGAAAACGCACCAAATATGCGTGTAATTGAAGCAGAAGATGGATGAAACTTTGTGCGTCGATGTATCTGTGATCTGCGTCAAGCATAAATGGGCCTTTGACCTGCTAAAAGTAGCATCAGAAGATAAGTGGGACAAAAAAATCCCCCCCATAATAGCACTAGGTGGTATGAACCAAATTTCATTTCTCCATAATTTTACCTGAATCATGATTTATGATAAATAACTCAATATATTTTTTAGTAAAGGCAGGATGGATCCATGTTTTCATGATGTTTCCAGCAGATTCTGAGCCCAGCATCTGAATGTTGAGTTGAAATGGAGAATCATCAGACCAGTTTGTCCAGTTCTGGTGAGTCTGTGTGAATTGTAGCCTCAGGTTTCCTGATCTTAGCTGACAGGAGGGGCCCCCGGTGTGGTCTCTGCTGCTGCAGCCGGACCTGTTATTATATCAACAACAAGTTAAAAAATAATCATAACGGCACTTACAGTTAAACAGCAACATCAGATAACGAGAAAACAATCATGAAACATAAATTGATGTAAGATGAGGGAAAATAGTTGGAATAAAGATGTGAAGAGATCTTTCAGTGATTCTGACTGTGTCTGGTGATTATAGAAGTATTTTCATGGCAGCGATGCATCAAATGATCTCCTGTTTCTGGTAATTCCCAGTAAACCCACAGGTCAGGAAAGATATATAAATTCAGTCTTTCATTCAAAATATTAAAAATGAACTAGTTCTAAAGATTTTTATAAGGGTAGTAAATTTAACAACCCGTCTGGAATTTAAGAAAGCTAACGGAACTTAAAATGGCCAGTTTTATTTTATTATTTGAGTTAAATTCAGAATATTAGTTGACTAAACAGGCTTCTCTTCTTTAAGGAATGACACTAAAAGTGACTTTAAAGCTAGATTGGCCCTCAGTAGAAGAATATTTTAAACATAAATGTGGGGATATAAGATGTATATATGCAGGAAAATTGGTGGGTTGAATTTTGTGAAAAATAAACTTAAAGTTTACGTTAATCTGCTCTTTGAGCTGATCACAGATGCTGCTTTCCTGTCCTGCTGGGTGAGCAGTGACAGAGGAGTCGGCCATCAGATGAGCTTTTACTCAGCAGGATGATGTGTTTTAACTCGTGAATGAAGGGAACAGAAGCTGCTATGTGTGTGGACTTTGATTTCTGTGTGGAGGAAACAGTTATTTTCTCTCATGTGTTTAAACAAAGACAACTGATAACTAACAAGATGGATTCAATGACATAAAACTAAAAGAAAAAGGAGACAAATGCTCAATTGTTTTATTTCTAATCAAGAGTCAGGGAAAACTGAGTTTACAGAATCCAAAATGCACAAAGATAAGTCAGGAAGCAGCAAGGCTCCTGTATTTTGAGTTATTGAATGTGTAAATTTAACAGTCAGAATGAAGTCTTGGCCGAACTTTTCCTGTTTACAAAACACCATAGAGACATTTTCATCTCTTCAGATTTTAACTGAATAAAGAAATAACCATTTCAGAGTCACAAGCCATGGCCGAATGTCTGATGTGAAGAACGAGTCATTTAGGCGAATAAATGAGGGGGCACTGCAGGCTGGAAACCTGCTAATTCCAGTAAAAGCACCCAGCTAACTGTGTGTGTGTGTGTGTGTGTGTGTGTGTGTGTGTGTGTGTGTGTGTGTGTGT
>JAVQJG010108556.1:0-21297 GCA_036024015.1 Craterocephalus amniculus | reverse complement strand
AATATATAAAACAATACAATATATAATCAAATGCCTCATAATAAAGCAAATAAAGTATTACTCCTAACAACAAAGTTTTTCTAATGAGATGTTATGTACAGAATAAACATAATTTCTATATGGCTCTAACATGAAGTTTCAGAAGTTAACCCCACTGGCAGAGAAAGAACGTCACGCCAAATCTAAAAATTTGTCACTTTTACCATCTAAATGTCCTGAACTCGTACATATGCGCAATCAATAGCCACTTTCCCATTGAAATTAACGGGTCTACACAGGTTTTTCAAAGCCGGCATTTGGCTCTCGTCCCATTGATTAAAAAAAGCTGTGTCTGATCCCCTGCTAGCAGCTCGTTGCCTCTGTCCAAACGCTGCGAGTCTGGTGATGCAATCATGCTGGGTTCATGCTGATGATGTCATCCGTGCAACAGAAATCTAGGCAAGTTAATAATAATTGTTGCTGTTTTTCTGACTTGTGTAGCCTATTTTTAAGTTAAAGTTTTGTTTTAAAAAAGTAAACAATGGAGAGCGAGTCAGGCTTGAGCCCACATGCTTTCTCATTTTGCACTTTAGTCTGTCCACAGCCAAGTGGGTTACGACTGATTGTAGGCTACTGACTTTGTGACCGAAGCAGAGTTGTTTTGTTACCTTTATATCAGGTTGTATCAAGCACATGTCATGTTGTGGACACGTACCACCCAACGTCATCAAGTAAATTAGCGGCTCAACCCGGGTCTGGCATTCCCACCGCATGCCGAACGGAGCCGAGCCATTTAAAAATGATTTTAACCCCCGACGCTTGCAGAGTCGCTTGCAGAGTCGCTTGCAGAGTCGCTTCCAGAGTCGCCTCCAGAGTCGCTTCCAGAGTCGCTTCCAGAGTCGCTTCCAGAGTTGCTTGACGTAGGTCGAGGCGGGTTGGCGAGCCTTTCCAATTGCCACCAAAAGCCGATTGCACGTGGGTTTAAACTGTTTTTTTGGCCAGTGGGACAGGGGTAAATGAGTCATTCATTTTTATGGACTTAACCCTTTTACCACATAGTACACCATGTAGAAACCATTTTTCTTAGAAAGATTTAAATAATATCAGGTATGTCTCCTTTAATGCTTTACTTATTATGTCATGTATGATAAATTGCTATAAAAAGGAATATTCATGTGGGAGGTTTTGGGAAAAAAAATAAAAATCAACCATTGCATTTAATGCATTAACACAATATTTTAAAAGGTGGGGGTCACAATAAAATGCTTTGGAGTGTCCAGTATTCAGACATTAAGTAAGTGCTTCTCTGAAAGGCCTAGTGTCTCACCTTTAATCTCATAAGAGGTTCATTTTGACTACAAGGGATGGGATTTTGCTTTGAATTTGTCATATTTGTCTGAGGAAAACATGATGAAATTAGCTACAGCATCAATCTATCATCTCAGCCTCCTCAGCCCAGAGGTCTCTCGGGCAGCAGACACACACCTACAGAAAGGCAAATGCATGCCCCTACAAAAGCCCACACACATGAACATAACAGCATTGCGTGGCAGGGTCAGAAACAGGAAGTTTAAGTCTGATGTGTCTGCGCCTGCTTTATACCATACTTTATTGAATCAAACAAGATTCAGTGTCATTAAATGTTGTGGCAAGCCCTAACCCTCTCACCTCTTTAGTTCCTAGACAGAAGAGCTTTAGTCTGCTGTCTGTAAAGGCAGACAGCATTAGTGCTGGTCTTGGCTGAAAAGGCTGCTTGTATTTCAGGAGTAAGCCCTAAGTCTTTTTCCTCAATAAATGGAAATTCTTAAATCATTGGCGTGATTTCAGGAAAACATTACCTGTGTCAGTGTTGAGCGGTGAAGAGGGTACTGAGTGCCAGCTTTCAATGGCCAGCGGGTTTGCAGGGAGGCCTGACGGTGTCGGGCTTTCCATTAGAGCCCACACCAGGCGCAAAACTTGGGCCGCACGAGATTCAAATTGTCTTTGACATCTCTGCTGAAAATAGTGTGCAGTGTTGCGGCGTACTGAAATATCTGTCCTGTGTACAAAGACCAGATTTCAACCACCGACTGGATATATTTGCAGGTGACACTAAACATGCCAATCATTTGGGACTGTGGCACGATCAAGAGGTTGGCATACCAAGAAACTTGGGCTGAGACATGGGGTTTAGGTTGAAGGTTCAGTGAAGTGTGTCCAAGAGAGGAGTTGAATATATTGCAAACATTTAACCAAAATGATAATTTCATGTAACATGCTAAGAAAAACAAATTTTTTTGTTTGCTTCTTTTTGCTAGAGTTCTCGGTTCTATAAACCAGGGATTGCTGGAAGGCTTGCGGGATTGCAGAGTTGAGGGATTATTACCACATACCCAAAATGAGATCTTTTGGGACTCTAATACAGACAGGTGTCTGATTAAGTGAAAGAAAAAGCCAATATTTCAGTTAGAATATAAAGCAACAAAGCTGACATAATCACAACCAAAATGTTGAGTAATTTCTCATTGCACAAGAAAAGTGGGAGCGATTTTAAGACTGGGTCCAAACTGAAACAAAAAAATTAGCTGCAAACTATGATAAATGCTACAGGAATAGTCCGCAATCATTTGAAAAGATTACATATTGAGCAAGAGTCTTCAAAAATCAAATGCAAATATTCCTGAGGGGCTAATTCATCAAATCAAAAGTTCTTGGGTTTGGAAATGTCACACCAAGATTTTGTCTGACTGACATCAAACACAGATAGCTTTTTCGCTTGGCCATAAATATTCCACAGATACTCATTCACATGTATGGACTGTGGATGGCTTTCTGACCAGTGTGCCTTTGTTCTGGAGAAGCCTATCAATTAGAAAACAAAAGAAAAACAGCTGATGTTTCCATTTTGCAAGATTAAAATGATATGTATATCATATTGTTTGACTTAGTTTGAAAGGTGAGCTGTGTTTAAACACCATAAACAAAAGGGCAAAGACCCCATTATGTTGTAGGGTGTCATACAATATCATGTGTAATGTCATGTTATATAATGTATTGAGGTACATATTTTCTGCACATTTTATTTTATATATTTTTTCCGTCGGTTAGCATTAAAATTAAAATCATATCGCCCAAATATGAAGATCATTACTTCAACAGTTACTCTAATATGACTTGAAAAATTAAATTCCATTGGACTGATAAAACTCATAAAAGGTTAAGATATGATATTTTTCCTCCTAGACTGAAACATTTTGTAATTTAAAGAAAGACGATTGATTGTTTTGTTACACTGAAGCCAGTTTAACCACAAATCATTTATATAGCTACAAGATAACACGGTTTGAATGATCAGTCTGTTCACTCAAAGCAGGATTTTATGCAATCTTTTTCTAACGAGATTTGTGAGATGAATAATGAAAAGGTATTTTGAAGTATGTACCATAGCCTATGTGATGTAGACGAATGAAAATAAATTCACAGCATGATTAGCTGGGCCGTGGTGCTTTGGAAGAGACAAAGGTCTTCAAAATGACTCAAACTGTAATTTGAAAGTCATCCACACAAAAATTTTATTTTCTCCTCTAACTTTAATAAATTTATTCACATTGATGAATTCTATCCACGAAAAGGATTCAGTTTTAAATTCAGTACCCACGTCGTTTGTGACTGCATGGCCAAAAGAAAAAACATTAGTGTCAACATGACATGCTGCAGTAGCCTGATGAAGCTTGGCCCGTGGTATCCGGGTGGAGTACAGTGGCAAGTTGTGGATGGAGAGCTCTGCATTTCATCTCTGAGACAGAGGATAAAACTAAGAGAGAGACAGTGAGAGAGAGAAAAAGAGAGAGAGAGAGAGAGAGAGAGAGAGAGAGAGAGAGAGAGGGAGATAGATAGTAGTGGATAGAGGGAACTGGGAGATTAGACCAAGAGAAGCCAGAGAGGTGAGGGAGCACAGCTGACAGGAGCTTCCTCTGGGTCCGGTGCCTGTTTTCCAAAGGAAGTGCAGAAGGCCTAATCTGTGGCCCCCAGAGGAGGGGGACCTGGTGGCCCCCCGCTCATTGTCCACTTTATCATCTCCTGCTTTTGATGGGCTTTTCTCCATATGGACAGGGACTTATCATGAAAAAGAGCCAGGAGAGACAATGAGATCTGCTTGGAGTGAATTACGAGAAAGCTTGCACGTATCATTTAACACTAAGATGCACAGTGAAACTCACCATTGCCTGCATCTGCATGCGTGTATGCATTTGTTGAAATTAACGTGGTTGACATGAACGATAGTGATGTGTTTTTTTCCTTCAAAAGAAGCAGGGGTTTCTGCTCTTTTTCCAGCTTATGTGGCATCTAGGTGAAGTCAATCAAGGAAAACACTGTGGCTTGTTGGGTCAGGAAGTCGATACAACCACTAGAGCCACAGTTTGTCAGGCTGTCACTTCATAATGAGCAGCTGAGGAAGTTGCTAAGCACACACAGATACACACACACATGCACGTACACACAAAGTCATTTTTCCATAACTTTATAGGAAAAGATGTTGGATTAATTTATTTTCCTCCAAAGCAGCACAAACCCTAACCCCTTAACCCTAACCCTAACCCTAGTCACTGACTCCAGCTGTAATGATTTACACAGGAGGTTTGCTTTTAAAGTTTCCTCACAGTGTGATTGTGTAACATGTGAACAGAAACCAGATTCACATAAAAAAATGCATGGTAAGCCCAACTAGATAAACAACAATGAATCTTTCCCTCCTTCCTGCTCTACTTTACACTTGTGGCTTCCTGCATGTGTAATATTTGCATGACAGCTATGGACAAAACACTGTTTCTTGAGTCAACTTTGGCTACAGCTACGGCATGCAATACTGTAAGAGACATTGATTCAGATTCCTTACATCCTTCCACTCCTCCTCCTTCTTGTGCTATTTTGGAGCCGTTACACCCCCTCCCTCTTTTGTTCCCACTGATTAGCGGGCGTACTGGAGGGAGTTGGCCCTGCAGCAGGGATGTCCGATGACTGAGACCCTTCCTCTGAGGGTTGCTAAGACACCCAGGTGTTTGCATGGACATACTCACACACACACAAATACACATATTTTTCCTCCACCTTGTGTTCCATCTGCAACTGAAGACTTTGTCTGCTACTGAAGCTAATACAGTCACAGTCATGGCCATCATAAAGACTAATGTAAAACTAACCATCATCTGTCGAACGCTCTCAACACTCCAATGCAATCTTGGGAAGTCAACTTTATGTGTTTTCAAGTTTTTCAGAAATCATTTTCAAGGAAGGAAAATGAAAGTGTTCCCTTCATGAGTTGAAGATTGTTAAAACTCTGTGAAAACCCTCATATATTGCGTTTTCTAAACCTCCAAGCAGTGTTCCATTTATTTTCTGTACCTAACAAACTCTGTGAGACTTAATCACTTCCTTTCAGTATTGGTCCTTGGCAGGGAAAACCTTTTCCGTTTTTTGGTGGAACTGATGTTCCTGAAATATCTGCTTGGGGTGGCCCACACAGCCTTACCAGGTTTTTCTGTGGATGCAACCGCTGCTTCAAAGCTTGAGCAGTAACTTATAGCCCCCTGTTTTGTACCTCACATGATCAGAACAATTGGCCTTTTGGGATGACTTTTGCTATACTCCAAGTGCAGAAGAGTATCACATGGCTTTGTCCCTCTCAGTTTGATTTAAGAGAGAAGCTCAAGTCAGTGTTTTACTCTTGTTTGCTTTCCTATGGGCCTTGAATAGCTGTGACAATGAAAACCACAAAGCAATAGATATAAAACATAGACTTTTACGCATAAACTGCTGTTATACACTTAATAAGAGCGGAAAGCAATAGTAGTGATGAAAACAGTGACCCACGTGGAAAAAAGGTGAAAATCTGAGGAACATTTTCTTGTGCTTCACATGAAAAAGAAACAATGTTCAAAACAATAAATTCGGTCAAACATCAAAGCTACTGACAGCAAGGACAAACGCTATAGACCCGCCAGCAATATTTGTGCAATCACTCTCAGTGCCAAAAGGAGGAGACAAGCGTTCTGCATTTCAGATTCAAGCATGTGTTTATCATGTGTATAGTCTTCAACTTTCAATATGAGCACATTAGAGATATTTTGCATCTAGTTTTAGTTTACCTTTACTTACTATACAGCACAAAAGTACTTTGGAGATGAACGCAACCTTAGTTTGAACCAAGTAGGAAAGATACAAACAACAGTCTGATAGGATTTTACATAATCATCCATGCAAACGGTTTATGTTCTGTACTTTAAATGGACTCTTACAAATAAAAGTTACAACTGAAGTTCACCTCCAAAGGCCCCCCCAAAAAGATCCCATCTAAATGAGCTATAACTGTGCCTCTTCCTCCCCTTTCGCTCTGCCTTTTGCACTCACATGAACACACATTCTTGCAATTAATGTGAGGACTTTTCTTGCTCTCTGAAGCTATGTATCAAGCAGAATAGAGAGCTGACCTCAGCCCCTTCAAAAGGGGCCTCTAATCCAGCATTCTTAACTCGATTACGAAGTGTCAGAGGGATCAGAGAGACTCTCTCACCTGTCATCTATCACAACGACGGGACACAACTCTGAGCTATGAAATCCTGCCAGGCACAATGGGGCAGCAGACAGAGGGAGAGAGTGACATTTAAGATAGCATGAAGTACTGCTTCATGCCTTTCGACATGAGTGAGCAACTGATACAGTGCTCATCTGTATCACATGACCCTTTGCTGATTTCAGTAAAAAAAATTTCATCAAACATTCACTGCTTGAACTTCATGTATAATGCACAAACTTTCACTTTCTGATGGGTAAAGAATAGATCAGGAACTATGCATCAGCTGTTACTTATTGTCCGTGAAGACCACAATATGAACTATTTCATGTTTCTTTCTTTCTGAATGAATCTATGAATCTGCTCATTTGTTCGTTTAAAGATTTGTTTGATTAGCTAATGAGTGAAAAAAAAATAAATGGAAAAAATGTGCACTTTCTAAAGATACATGCTACTGGAGTTATGTAAGCATCACCTAAAATAGATATGATTCATAGTGTCTGAAGTATAGCAGATAAAAAGACTGAACAAAACGACTCCTTATTTGACTTTAAACTTGAAACTGTATCTCCTAAAATACACTAAAAGTTAGTGATTATATTTACTGCTCTCATAAAAAGGAAGAACAGACATTAATGACTATATTAGATAGTGTGTTTAGTAGTGTGTAACGTTTCCTATTTGACCAATAGGAAATCGCCACCACAGATGGTTAAATAAGTATAATGAGGATCTGCTGGATAATTGCTTAAAGAGTTTGTGAACACAACCTTAAAACTGATGTGCATTTCTGTTTAAGAGAGTTTGGGAGAGAACACAATTGAAGCTTTTGGGGGTGAATGGACTTGGGAATGCAGCATGGAAAAAAAGTTATTTCCTAGCTCTTCCTTAAGTAAGTAATTCATTTCTAAAGCGAAAAAGAAAGGATCCATAAGATCTAACAACCAGCTGAGAGTGTTGACTCATCTAAGACCAATTTTCTTTTGTCCACGGCGACTTTACTGCTCTGAGTGTTTTAGAACTGATTTTCTTTTTAGATTAAGTGTGACTCTATTGTCATCATTGATCATTTCGGCCTCCATGTCACCTTAATCGATTTTTGTGTTTTCATGCAGACTTGCAGAGGAGAACAAGTGACCACCGCCGGAGCCTGCTAAGTTTAAGTGTCATCTCTCCCCCTCTTCCTTTCACTCCGTCCTGCCTGGTATGTTATGCGAAGGCAGGAAGGAGCAGGATTCACCAGTGGCTCATTAAAAGCCATTAAGGAGCAGCACACAGACAGGATGCGGGCAGTGAATAGAGGAAAGCAGGGCAGGCCTGAGGACACTGTTACTCTCTACACCCCCAACCCACCCACATATTCTGTCTCCTCTCCTCTCCATCACACACACACACACATACATATTCACACACTGTTATCTTCTCCACACAGCACTTCCTATGGCCTCACACATATTCCAGCTCGCCCCTACTCTTGACTCTGCCAACTCATGTCTCACACCTCCTCTGACCCGAGTGTGTGATGAACAGGCCCGGCGATAACACATTTTTCACTTTGCTGCTCTCGCTATCTCTTTGTCTGACACCTTATCTCTTGCTCACTCCCTTTGTTTTTACATCTCTTTGCCCTTTCTCACCTTAGACCCTCCGTCTCTTGTGATACCCGTCATTTTTTTGGCACAATGTGTACGACGATGGGGCGGAAACGCTTCTATAAAAGCGGAGCGGTCCAGTACACAGGCCGGCACACTGTCTGGGACCTCTGGGTCACAGTTATGAAAAAAAAACCAGAGGTCTGCTGAGTTGGGAATGTAACCTTTTGCGTCAAACAGAAGCTCCACCTGAAGCCAGGGTGGAGGTGATTATTATCAGCAGCTCAGACAGACTCTGTATGATGAATAAATCAAGACTGTCCACTCTGATGCTTGCAGAGATTTTCCAGGTTTCGCACGGCTCAGCTGCTTTACCTTATCCTGATAATATTTCCTTATTGCTGCTGTTGAACAGAGGAGCAACTGTAACCTAAAATGCTATGAAACAGTTGAGAGCTGAAAACAAGAAAACATATTTGTGTGTATGTGTGTGAACTGTTTGGTGACAATTTCCTTCTTCAATTAAAGACACACTCCTTAATTTATGTACAAAACATAGTTGTTTTGTTTTGGCTCTGAGGAAATCCGATAGCATGCCCTTCCTGCTTTTGTAAACTTCTTATACTCCTCTTGTATGACACGGTCCTTCTCCACTATATACTTGACTGCTACACTCTGGCCTTCAAACTTCTCTAAACTTCTCACTCAGGTAAATATATATATATATATATATATACTATATACTTTATTTAAATCTTAAGGTAATAAATTTCAGCTTTATCCCCTGATGTGTGAAACAGAAACAATGGGCTCCTTGGCAGAAACGTGATGTTTTGGAGGTGTTACAATCGAATAAACGGACTGATGTGAGGAAACACTTTCTATTGTCTTCACTTTTCATGTGTTTTTTCTTCGTTTGTGCCAACCACATTATTGTTTTGTCTCGCTGACATCATGCAGAGCTCAACTCCTCCTTTAAGTCATTGTAACTCTTGACACTGTTGACCCTGTTAGTATTTTGAAGCTGTGCAGTTTCACTTCACTCTGACACTGAGCTAAGAGTCTTATGGGTCCCATTTAGACATAAAAGCTGGCTGAGGTGTCCCTTGCCAAAGACAAATATAAATATAGCAGTGTCATTAACTGCGGCAGTTAAACCAGGATCATTTTTCCTCTCCTGGCTGCACGCGCTGCTTGCAGGCGTTGCTATAGCAACAAATCCTGTTTTCTCAACTCCACAGCTCTCATTGACAGAAGTTCCACTCTGCAGTTTGCAGGGTTTAGGAAAATCAAATAGAGAGAAATCACTCTGTGAAGCCCCATAGCTGATTCATTATCAACATGTGGATTGTAATTGATTAAATTGCTTGGTCGCACATACTTCAGGGAAGTCTGTAAGGTGTCATATGAATTTCTGCCTGGAAGATAAAATTCAAATGAATACGTGTGTCATCAAAGTAAAAACTAAACACATCTTTAATCTGGAAAATATCAGAATAACCACATTGCACCATTCTGTTTTACAGGAATTTTGTTCTTGGTCTTCAAGGAAGCCAGAGTGCAAGATTGGTGCGTACCGATCCAAAGGGTCATCTTTTTTTTTTTTTAACTTAATAATAGAAATTATGTAAGTTAAAAAGTGTTCAAAGATTTATTAAAGTTCGGGAAACTATTTCCTCACACGAGAACATGTTGCAGAAAATGGATTGGAAATGACTGAAAAATGCAGAGATAAAGCGTGCAGCAGGCAGATATAAGGAGCCGACAGGATCCTACCGCGTAAACATGCGAACATGAGCTGTCGGACTGCGCCAGATGCAGGAGAAATCTCACAAATGTGCTAACCACTACAAAGTTTTAGCGGGGAGAAGCAATAAAATCATCAACCACAAAGTGTTTGTCACCCCTGTTTCCACAATCATCTCAATATGTGATGAGTTTGTCTCCTGTCATTGTCTCATTTCCTGTTCTTAAAATAAGAAAGCATGTTTTCTTTTATGGACTACTTATAAGGCAAGCGCTTACACATGACTGGACAAAGATACTCATTCCAAAGCTATTTGTCAAATGACTAAATCATTACAATATGTTGCCTTGTTGGTCTGTTTCTAATGTTTGGTGGTCTGGGAAATGTTGTCACATACTCAGACGGCATTCTTAGCTACTACTATGTCATCCCATGCTGGCATAAAGGCTGAGACTTATGTAAAGGACAATTTGTTGAAAGGGAGCAATGTTTTACTTTAAAACTTGCCCCATTATCTGCCGTGTAGATAGTAACCTTGTTGCACACAGTCCGCCCTTAAGGGAAATGTTGCAATCTGTTTGTGGTTTGCAGCTGGATGCTAGTGGTGTAGCTCTACTTTAGTCTGCAAGACAGCTGTGTACCATAGGACATATGAGGCTGTAAAGTGGGACTTTTTTTTAACATCCAGATAACAGTAATAAAGAATAGATGATTGCATAAAATCTGCATACCGTACAAGATATTAAGAGAGTTCAAAATAAGCACAGGTGGTGGCAACAACAAAATAAGTAACAGATGAAAATTTTCTCTAAACAGGACAAATGTATAATCGATCAAATGATCCAAATCTCTGATATGTAAACACATTAAAACGGAATAAGGAGATGGTTAGATTACAGATTGCCAAGAGCTCTGTGAATTGTAGATTGCACATAACTTGTTTCCTGAGATGCTTTGATTTGGTCTGCACATTTGAAATGAAATCCATTCGTTAATTGATTATTGCGTATTTTGAAACAAAGCTGCTGATTGCTTTACTCAGGGCCTGATTACTATTTATACTGGAGTTTAAATGGCTTCCTGTTAGGCTATCAAATCCTGCAAAGCGGAGGTTCAATTGGTATATCTGGTTTGCAGAGATTTGATCCTGAGATCCTACTTTCCTCTTTTATTTATTTATTTTTTCTTTGTGCCACTCGATGATTCGATCTGCAGACTGTTGATCTGCTTTTGCTCATGGAGGCAGTTCATCAAAGGGTAGGACATACACTGTTTTTTAAATGTATGTATGTATGTATGTTTTAAACACATTTACAATTGTATAGTCTTTATCTTATTGTGGTGCAAAGGTCAAACATTCAATCTGAAAAATACCAAATGAATGACAGACAACAAAACATTGTGCCACTTGATCTCTCAACATTAGTCAGCTACTTCTGCAGGGCTGAGCGTTTCTTTATATGATGGCTGACAGACAGGTGGCAGCAGAGAGCCACGAGGTTGCAGCATCTGATGCCCCATCCACTGCTCTACAATTAAAATGTGTGTCTTTTATTACATGCCAGCTCTAACTTAGTGTCACTTCTCAGTGTGTCAATACAAAGAGTCCCAGTGAGTAAAGGATGAGGACACCCATGTCTTTATGAATGGATGCAAACCCTATAAATACTGTAAGTAATTATGGTTTATACTGTTTCTGCTGCCTGCAGGGCATTACGTGGAAAGGAAATCCAACCGATCCAATTAACTATGTGCAATATTTTTTAATTGTGTAATACTGTAGCTGAAGTGCAAAAAAAAGACAAATTAAGAGAATTTCTCTGAAATACTAATCTCTGTCGTGATTCTTTCTCTGTGTACATCTTGCATGTGGTGGGGACAGTGCAAATGTTTTGTCAGGATTTTTGGTGTAGTTTCAGCATTTTGGCACAGGGGAGTGATTTAAGGAGGCATGGCATGCTTGTCATGCCCCCCACGCTTGACTCTTCCAGTCTGCCCTAAGAGTGTATGCAAACAAATAAAAGGCCACAGCCTATTTAATTAGCTCCAGGGCAGAGATTGACAGCTTGTAGTGGCAGTGATAGCACAGTAACCAGCTATTACTATAAATATTTGGTGCGTTGCACAGTTGAGACCGTTGGCGTGGGATCCGGCGGTATCATAGATAATTTCTTTTCTCCTACACTTGCAGGACTGGTTTAATGGCACCTTTCCAGACAGAGCAATGATTTATGATAAGGCAGAAACAGTTCATTTTAACCTTTATTATTGACAATTTAATGAGCAGAGCCAGAATTTTAAAAAGCCTTGTGGAGTGACTGCTTAACCCTCAATCTGGTGCAAAAGTTACAAAGTTCAGCCTAAATCACACACCAACAAGTTCTGAGTGACAAAGCTTAAAGGGGCTTACTGTATCCATTTAACAGAACAATGGACCCATATTTAACTCTTGGAAAAAACTATTTTAATCAGGACTGTTTATCCGGATTTTTGCCAGACCTTTTTTGTTTGATATTAAATTTAAAGAGATAAAAAAAATCATTTGAAATTAACTATACACAATCAAAGCATATTTCCGTTTGATTTAAAAATTGCTCACACTGAATGTTTGTATCCGAATCACTGTAATTCCTCCATAATGCATATGTGCATAGACGCTTAGAGGTTTATTACACTGTCGGTTTTGGCCCAGCATCAAAAGCAAGCTGGGGCACATGAAGAATAGAAATTCCATGACATGTGTTAGATATCACATTTCACTTCAGTGGAAATCTGCAAAGCACTCTGCGAATGGCACACTCATCTCTCCGACAATTAATGCTTTTGTTTTTTCCTCAGACACAATATTTTTCATCCAGATTTTGTCAGCTGAAATATTTGTTATATGAAAGCTGCTGCCATCATTCACAGTCTGCTGATACTATGTTGTGTTAAACTACTTGACGAGTAATAACATGCAACTTCCTGATCTGCCTACATAGGCAGCTTTTATTGATTGTGTCATACCTCAAATCTTAAGCTTTATATGTCAGCAGGAAGGAGCATGAACTGTAGATTCACTATACTAGTCCTTTTTGTTTTAATAATGAGTCCACAGTTAATAAATCAGCTCTAAATTGTGTTACTGTTCTTCATGTACCCTGATCATGACCTTCAGACTTTTGTGCCCACCAGCCATTACTGACAGTGAGACTGTGAGAGTGTATCTGACTCTGACGGGGCTTGTATTTATTTAATGCTAAATGACGGGGTTCAGGCATACAACTTCCTCTGCTCTTAAAATGTAATTACAGGGAGATTTTTTCTTCTACGCAAACGTTTGACAACTTTGTTGAATTCTCCTCTTTTCATGATACGGTGATAGATGACCGTCGATTGATAGTTAAACAATATTTAAGCTCTAACTGGTTTTGTATTCTTCCACTTGTTTCCTAAATGTTAAATATTTACACCTTGGCTAATATTATTATACAAGTAATACACTTATATATTCTAATCTGAAATTATCATTATCTTAGACCTCAATATTGTGCAAAATTCTTGGTCTTTATGACCAATTGTATCTTTTTTGTAATTGCAAACTGATGCTTAAGGCCAACAAACATTAAAACAATAGAAATGTTATTTAATTTAGACCCCCCTGACTGCTCTGCATTTGCAATATTATAAATGTAGCCTGAAGAGTTATAGGATGTTGGGAGTTGCATGTAGGGGGTCTGTGATGGGGAAAAAAGTTTTTTTTTGTGGCCTTAACAAAACGGCAAGCATTTGGTTTACTGAGCTAGAACAATTAAATTCTCGTGAGCTACAAATCTATATGTGTTCTTCTCCAATTAAAAAGAAAATGGTGTAACATGTCAGTGGCACATTGCCTGTCCCGCAGATTTCTGTAGGCCAAGGCGCAACAAACGCGTCATTTTAAATTCAGTGTTTTATCCGGCATCATAAAAGTCAAGCCTGAATGTTTAGTGCTCAGAGAGGACGTTGATAGCGCGCAGTTTAGTCCATTTCAAATGTTAAACCTTGTCCCGGTGTTGCTGTCAGTCCTGCAATGACCAGATTCACGACTAGGAATTTGACGTGACCTCAGGAAGCAGCGTCAATTACCTTCAGCGTGTTTTACAGCCCGTGTGGGCTGCAGCGAGCAGAAAAGCATAAAGAGGTGAGTCGGAACGTAAACAAGGCTGATTTTAAAGTGGCGTTTTTATCTCAAAGGCCAACACTAATTGTTTTATTCATTGAGAAATGTTTTAACGAAAATCGAATTAAAAAATAATAATGTAACAACAATATGTTTATAACCTGTGCATCATTTCAGTTTCAATAAATCGCAAAAATGGCACCGCTATTCTGATAATCTGCAATCTGTCACGAACGCACATCTGACACTACAGCCCATTTCAGATAATATACGGGTGAATGTCTGTTTTTATTATTTTTTTTTTAATTTGTTTGTTTGTTTTTTGTCCTTTTTTAGAAGTCAACCCTCACATTTGAAATAATTAAACATATTTTAACATCACAAATAAGATGTTAAATGGCTTTTTCTTTTCAGTTGATACTTTTTCGTGTCTGTGTGTGGAGGCCCTTAGAGTTATGAAACTTAAATAAAGTTTTAGAGACATTAACAAAAATAAAAAATAAAACAACAACAACTGGAAATAAGAATAAAGGAATGAAACAGGCCACCAAGAGAAACTTGAGAAATGGCCCATTCCTCATGCAGTTCAAGTATGTGATGTTACTGCTTTTAGTAAGTTTATTTAGTCTGCTATTGATCCTGAAAGTTTCCTTATTTGTTCTGCAATGCATGACTGAGATAGTTTAAGACACCAGGAGCTCAGAGAAAGAAAGGAAAATAAAAGAAAAAAAATTATCCTTTTTTACTTTTAGCTTATGTAAGCTGATTTAGAAAGGCTCCTTGCAAATTGCTACCATTAGCTTCGTAGTAGGCATTCTGCTCAAATGTGCAAGAAAAAGAGTGATGCTTTAGGTGAATATTTTTAATTTAAATGACAAGAAGTTTTATACAACTTATATGATAAAGAATTCGAACAGAGTTTACAGGTTGACTGCTACAGTGATATCTTTAGATTTGTGAGAATTATTCAAATTCACTTAAACAAAATTATTTGTGTCATCTTCCTCTTGAACATTTTCAGTAAGTTGTAGGTTTTACTTTGTAAGAAACAATTGTTAAATTACAAAAATGTGACTGCATCTTGCTGTACGCTTGTTTTAATACCCCCCAAAATCCACAACAGTGGAAAATATGTGGTAAAAAATGTCCCACAATTTTCACATTTTGATTCTGCCATGTTTACATGCCTACAATTGCATGTGTGTTGGAGTGTGTGTGTGTGTGTGTGTGTGTGTGTGTGTGTGTGTATGTGTGCTTCTCTCCATGCATGTCATAAGAATTAGAGAAATGGAGAGTGAGAGGTCGGACAGGGAGTGTCAGCGCAGTTGAATTTACAAGCGTGTAATGAAGCATCTCTTACGCAGACAGACTAAAGAGAGACTGTGTTGGCTTCACACACACTCACACACACACATCTCCTCAGGTTTGCCCCCTTCTTTGTTCAAGCTTTGAGAAGAAATCATGGGTATGTACAGATGGGAAACAATGCAAAGACAAGCTGAGGATAACAGCTGTCCAGATATACTGCATGTCGTAGCATTGGCTGCAAATCAACGGTACATTTTTTTTAAGAACACTTATTTTAGGCTAAAGTGATAAATAATCAACAATAGAAAAAAAAATCTTCAAACTTTTATTTATGTGTTTTGAAAACATGGAGTTGATTCCCTTCTATTCTAAGACTCTCGCTTGAAGTGAGACGTCTCCACTGCTGCTTTATCTTTACACACTTTCAGTGTAGCCTGGTCTCTCCCCCTGTCTGGGTAGAGAACACTCCACTAAAAGTGTAATTAGCTTGGTGAAACCATACTGCCTGGAGTCAGGTGACTTTGCTGGGAACATGTATTGTACTCAGTGACATGGAAGACTGGGCTTGGATGAGGTCCTTCACTCCTCCTTCTTCAGCTTTGTTTTGACTAGCATGCCAGCTCTCTGACTACCAGTGAAGCGCCGTCACCCCTGGAGTGGATTCTGAGCATACCAAGGAAGCGATGCCTTTGAAAGGACAGATGTTCCTGGGTTTAACCTGCCTCCTACCCGAAACCGCTACTCTCCTTCCATTGTATATTTGCTCTAGCTCTATAAATAACTGACTGGTGTAAGTCACACAAAAATGTAACTGATGCGCTGTTGACCTCCGAGCCCCTCACATTTGGAGCCAAAGAGGCAGTTGAGGCCGGAGAAAAGTTGGCGGATGCAGTCACGGTAAAATGGATTTGGGCAAGAAGACACAGTGAACATGCAGATTTTGTCCACATAAGGAGTAGTAGATGTCTGGACTAGCTTAGCTGCCATATGTAAGGTGCAGTGTGTAGTCCTGGCAGATGATAAGGCATAATGGGTCCAAGCCAAAACAAAATTTAAAAAAACTGAAGAGGTAAAATCTTCAGAAATTTTAAATCCTCACACATGGAAAAAGAAAATCATGTGGCTTAAAAAAAATACACTTTAAGTTTAAAAAAAATGTCACATATATATGAGATTGCGATTGTAGAATCTTTTTTGGAAGATTTGTGAGACCGCAGAGCGTTTGCCCTCTTGCTGTGGCTGCAGGGATGAATGGGTGATTGTTCGTTAGCCCCTGTGACGACTCTCCTGGGGCCCATCAATTTACTGAGGCTCCTGGAACATCAGGTCATGGCTAACCAGGCTCTGAGGCTGCAGCCTGGCCTCACTGCAGTGATTTTGCCCCAGTTACAACTCACGACCTCCAGGGCTCACAGCTGGGTCCCTTAAAAAAAGCCCAGCTGAATGGTTTTAGAAACACTACAGCTCCTCTTACCCAGCCCCGAACCTCCACTGAGAGCAGCAGAGAAATCAGATCCTGTGTTTTTATACTCGATATGTTCATGTTTGCTTGCCAAAGCCCCTGGAAACCATATTAAAGTATGCGTTCCATATTTTTAACCAACAGGACTCTTCAGCGAAGAATTTGTCCAAAATTTCCATCATTCCCTGACTTTTCCTCTTCTTGCATTTTTCTCCACAGATTTGCGTCTCCGTGTCTCATCCCAACAAGTTCACACACATATTAATTTTCCTCTTTTCCCTCCTCCAGCGCCGCTATCGTGGTTGTATCAGTTACAGCTGACCGCCAGTCAGGTGGGTCTGCGGGACATTTTAGAACTCAGAGGGGCAGCCAGATATTTCTGCGCCTCCAGCCTGCTCCCAGACTCTAGCCCCAGGTCCCACTGAGGCCTTGTCCAGGGCAGTGCAGAGAGACACCTGGCCAAACCACCGAAACAGTTCCAGATGCAGACTGCCTGATGCTCAACCACGGATAGAATTCAGGCCAAAGGTAGAGGAGCTCACCAAGAGCTACTGCACTGGATCAAAGTCCTTTTCATTTTCCATCCAACTACAGCACCAAGAATCTGCAGAATTTGTGTTAATGTTTATACTCGGTCTTAGTTTTCCTCAAAACAAAGCAAATTTTAAACAGCTCGTCTAAAAGTGAAAGTGGGAGAACACAAGGGGTGGAGAAAAAAAAAGGCAGAGAGAACAACAGCTCCCTTTTCTCTTCGACCAGTTGACATGAAAGACCACATTATGTCTGAGATTAGAAGCAATTACACTGGGAGTACGCTTTAAGACCTTTGTTTGCCAACATGACAGGAGGGAGCAGGGCTGTAATTTGATGAGGGGGCTGCGCGAGTGAGAAACTCTGCATGGTAGGCTCCTGACGGCCAGAGGCGAATGGAAGTCTTTGTCCATAGCCTATAAGGTATTAGCCAGAAAGGAGTGTTGAGTGAATGAATAAATTAGCTGAGGCATCTTTAACCACAATTAAAAGTGCAGATTAAAGAGACTTTCCAGCCTCAAAGGAAATACTTTCATCTTTGCCTTTTGTTCCAGGTGACAGTTCAAAGCGGCCATCTATTGTTCCACAATTTCTATTAATTCAAATGCCACAATTGGGCAGGTTCATTCAAATGTCACAAATACTGTAAACATATGATTCAGCCTGAACCTTCGGTCACACAAAAGCAACACGGCAGATCTTCAAGACGTGACATCTCCTCCATTCTGGCCCGGAGCATTGTTCGAGCGCACTGAGAGCTTTCAGGACAGGAAACGAGCAGCTTGTTCCAGACCGAGCGGCAGAATGGAACACGTCTTTATTTGAGGGAAGTCATTCCGTTGATATATAAAACACCAAAGCAAAGTTTCCTTCCCCCTCACTTTCCTGGTGCTATCCCCTTCAAAAGAACGCTGTCCTTTATACTGGGCTCGCATACACACACGGGACCTGAAGAAAAACAAACAGACCATTTAAATATCAATCGACCAGCCTTCTGTTTGAGCGGAGGGGGCTACTGCGCCGCGCCGCCCGAGCTTGCCCAGAAAAAACTGATGTGAAACCTTCTGACACGAACAAAATGACAAACAACAATAAAAGCATTGTAGTAAATATTCTTGCAAGTTTGTTGTTATATAGGATATATAGGCCTATAAATAATGTTGGAAATGGCTGTAGTGCTGAGCATAACAGCTACCAGAAAAGGAAAGCAATGAGCGTTAACACACAGCCGTATAAAGCTGGTATAGCTAATTATGTAAGACAGTAAATAATTCATGCTACAAATATGAAAAATATTTTTCTTATCAGTTCAAAATAATAACTTATGGATGAACAAGTTAAATAATTATTGTTTTGATAAAATAAGAAGATATAAAATTGAAAATACAGAAGTTTCTTTTTAGTTGTGGAAATGAAGCAGTTTAAAACTATTTCAACTAAATGCCTTACTTTTCACACTCTGTTGTCTTGTTCTCTTTTGGCCAAAATTTTCCCATAAGGGTGTGTGAGAAGAGGAAGAGGAGGACCACCTATTAAAGTGAAATCTTAGGAGTGATGGATGGGAGCTTGTTGAGGGGGAGCAGAGGCGGCCTGCTTGCACCCCAGGGGAGGAGGATGATGAACAAGGAGGCGATGGGTGGAGGGGGGGAGGAGAGTTCACAAAATCCAAACTCACACCTCTCACTGTGGGTGGAGGGGATGAAGACCTCCCATGCTGTCCGACTTAGAAATTACAACGACTTCACCCTCTGAAGTACTTTAAACTTTTGCCTGTTTTCCCTCAAATCTTTTACTTTCATCTCGAGTGTTACAGTTGAAATATATGCACCCTCAGGGCATTCGTGATATGTAATAATGACTTACTTAGCTTCTGTAAGATCTAGTGCAGGGGCAGCTATTCTAGTTTCGGCTTTTCAAAAATAACTCTTACATGAAAGCAAGTAAAACTTAAAGAGAGCAGAATATTAACAATTCTTCTGACATTTTTGTCAGCCTTTCCCAAATTTAGAAGTGTGAACCCCTTCCCACTGCGCTGTAACATTTGATGCTATTTTTTGGATTTCTTGGGAAAAAAAATCCTGTTTGTAGACCCATTATAGAAATATCACCGACCTAGGCTACATGCAATACCTCTGTTTAATGTATATGGTTGCAGCAAAATTTATTTTACATGAGTAAGGATTGAAAATGAAGCAACTTCTTTAATTGAATGCCTAGTGATCATATAATGAAGAAATAAAAATCCTGATATAATGGAGTCCTATAAACTGATGCATAAACTTGTAAAATAAACATTCAGTCCCTGTAGTCACTTAATGACAATCAATCGGTAAAAAAAGAGCAAATGGAGAAGCTGCAGCCTTTTGTGGTTTAATGCCTGGTGTGCGGAGGAATTACTGCTGAAGTAGTTTGCCTTTAACTGTCAGGAAATGACCCATAATCTGCAAGCGTTTGACTGCTGCAGCATTCCTGTGAAATGACACAAGTTGAGGTAGATTAGGGGTTGGGTAATTAGCTCATTAGTTAACATAAACACATGGCAGGGCTCCCCCATTTTTACGCACCCTGCCACCCCCACCCCCCACCCCACTGCCCACAGCTGGTGGCGAAAGTAAGTTCTCACAAACACAAATGCAGACACTCACGTATGCACACACATACCTGCACTAACTCGTACAGACACACACCCTGCACCCAGACCACTTCATCATTAATCCCACTCCTTTTTTTCTGCAGCTCTCTCTACTTTTTTTTTTTCTCTGTGGCCTCATCATCTCTTGTGTTCTGCTATACTCCAGACAAGCCACTCTTTCATATTGTAGCCCTGGGGGCTGAGGGCCAAGCCACTTTTCACCACCACCTAGCAGCTTATCAGAGCACTTTATCAGCCTGAGGGAAAGACATGTGGGTTAAAGCTCTTCACTTCTGTGCTCTGAGGCTCAGAGAAGCAGCAGGCTGTTGGCAAACAAATGTTTGTGAGCTGGAGCTCAGAAACGTGTGCCTTCTGACAAAGAGAAAAGCTTAAGGGGTGTTGCATTTCAGTGTCTGGTGTGGGAAAACACAGCTAAGCCTTTGTGAGGAAAGGGAAGCTGGTGTCCATAAAGCCGTGCTAATTGGTCACAGATCAAGATGCCGATCAGCATAATGTCCTTTCAGTGATGGATAAAGAATCATATGAAATACTGAACTTCAAACATGTAACCCCAATGAAAGCCCTCAGAGAGGCTGTTGCCTTCAGCTATTTTGCAGACTACTTTAACACCTTAACTCGTTGGTCACAAGTGACTTTTCATGGCAGAACAGGGCTGGGTGTGTTTGCCTCTTTGCAAATGGAAACAGAAACCCTATTTGATGGTGTTTAGTGTTAAAATGTATGAATGAACATTTGTGTGACTTCTCACCGTGCGGGCTTGTTGTAAGGTATAGGTCAGTTAACCAGAGCACCTTGGTCATGTAGAGCTCGAGGGGTTCAGAGGTAGATGAAGCTGATGACAGAGAAGGAAGGGAAAAGGATGAATGAAACGAGAAAAAAAAAGAAAAAAAACCCCACATGAGATCAATCAGCTGTGGTTTGCTCCTCAGTCAATTTGGCAAATGGAAGTTTAGATACAGTCACTTAATCAAGAGACAACACAGCTGATGAGCCCATCTATCTTTGCCTGGGGAGACAGTGGTCATTGTGATTCACATCATTTTCTGGGTAATTTAAAGAGAAAACACAGTGCGAGCCCTCCCATCAGTTTTAGCTGCGTCCTTTTCAAATGCACTACTTTAGAGCTTCCCCTGACTTGTTTTTACTTGGGTTTGGCTGTGAGGGTGTGAGCATTTAGACTTTTTCATCAGAGCAACTAAATGGTAGAGCTAACATGCAGGGGAGCAGCTCAGTATTCCCATATGTTTTGAATGATTTCAAAAGGGTGCATATTTGTCATAATAATGATGTAATTTTGCACTACATTCATAACTGGATACTTGTATTTTTTATCA